>JAVQJG010142917.1:0-26491 GCA_036024015.1 Craterocephalus amniculus
CGTGACGGTGACAAGATGGCGGAGGAAGGAAACGCCCAATGTGCATCACTTCAGCTCAATACAATCCTATGGGTCACGTGGTTTAAGGGTTTGTCCATTCTTTTTACAGTCTATGGTAATCACTAATCAGATTACTTTTTCAAGTAATCTGTGGCATCACTGATGACCAACAGTGGAAAAAAGAGCCTCTTCTCTTTTTACAGCTTTAGTCAAGTACAAATAATGCTTATTGAACTCAAGAAGGTAACCCAAAAAGGCTCCTGTTTGAAACCTTTTTGGTGGCATTTGAGAATAAAGTTTGATGCTTCTCCAAATACCATCACCCAGGTACTTTAGTTCCTAAAGTCCAAATATGTTTGCTAGAGTAATTGGTGACTACACCGGCCACAAAAGGTGTCTATGAATGTCTAGAATAAAACTAGACAAATAAAAGAAAAAAGATTAATGGTTCTTTAAGCACACAGAGCCATGAATTAGCAACAAATATTTAATTTTTCTGACTGAAACCCAATGAGATTCTCATTTCTGTGGCTTCTTTTTGTCTCTTTTCAAAATCTTTTGGAGTAAAAAGAGAAAAAAGGATTCTATGGATTAGCCGAGTGCAATGTGACTGACATCAGTATAGAGATGTGATATACACACCCATTCTCGCTACATTGGTCATCAGGATGAATTGTTTACCTCTTGAAAATAACACCTATTAGTTACCTAAGAGATAGTGCTAAGAGATATTCTAAAAAGTACTATTTTGAATACTACAAAGGATGTTTGCTTTTATCATCATACTTTAGGATTAGTGGGTAAAATTTTATCCTTGTGTGATAGAGATCTTGTTCTGGATTTTTACATTTACTTGTTTGTTGTAATGTTGAAGAACTCCTTACATAAAATAATCCACTACCTGGGCAAAAACAAAAGTCACAACCTGGATTTCATCAAGCAAAGAGACAGTCTCCTTCTATTGGGTAATTGCTGCATGGTCGATTATTTTCAGCTACAAAACGTCATTTAATCCCAACTGATGCAATGAGTTGCTTCTGCTTCTTGACCAACCATGCAGACACATCTTGTGGTCATGGAAAAGATTTTAGTCTGTTTAAAAAAGGTCAAATAATTGGAATCAATCAAAGAAAACATCTAGGGAGATGAAGAAACTACTATACATTCTTAAAAAAACTAGAAGGATCATCCAGATGATTAAAAAAATCCTGACTGATGGTGATCATTGAAACCTTTAGTGAAAACAAGTACAAGAAAAACCATAGTAGAATTTGGGGATATGTAGGAATATAACCATATGAACAATATGAAGGAAACTCAGTCAGCTGACTATCTGAATATACTGAATGGCCTGGTTATTTCACAAACTGATTTTTTTTCCCCTCCTGATGCCACAAGCATATTCCAGGATGACAATGCCAGCACTCAAGGGGCTCAGACAGTGAAAGGGTGGTTCAGGGAGCATGATACATTTTCACTCATGGAATGACCTCCTCAGAGTCTAGACCAGAACCCCGTTGAGAATCTTTGGGGTTGTGCTGGATAAGGCTTTGCGCAGCACTCAGACTCTCGCATTCATTTTTCTCCAAGATCTTGTATTGAGGATGAAATGGGATTCTTGTGACTTTGCAGAAGCTGTCACAAGTGAGTGTGAAATATTGGAGTTTGAGACCCTTTTTTTCATTTTTTAGGGGCAACTTTCTCTTTGGTCGGCCAGGGTGTAACATGATAAATGCTTTCAGATGCGGCAAGTAGAAAGTAATGGTGTAGTTTCTGTCTGAACAACAAAAACTAAAATAAAAATATTTCAGCCTGTATGCTCAGGTCCAACAAGATGGTACAGGATCTTTTCTGCGGTTATAATTTTTTAAGAACCGAACAGAGTAAAAGGAGCAGATTTCATTGGATGTGGACATGGCTGTTCTTTTCCCCTTCATCCACACCCACCAGCTGGCAGCAGCCTCCATCTTGTGATCCATCTTCTCATATCGATCCATTTATTGCTGCAATCAACAAAATGCAGCCAGCCCATTTCAAGCCAACATTTTAATGCAAAACCCAAGACATTTACACCACACTAATCATTGGTGCTTTTAATATGTACGCAGATGGAAACATCCAGCCACTTACAACAACAGAAAGAAGTGCACAAGCTCTAATTATTCCATGCTACATTAGAAGAATGGCTCTTCATGATCATTTTATTTTTCTGTTGCTTTAGAGGGAGTTATTTAAACCATTGCACATTATGGTGCTCAACTTAAAAAGGTTCTTTTTAAGTCATTACATCTTTGAGACACTCCAATAAGGAGTGCATTATAAGAGCATGTCTTTTATGAAAAGGCTTTCCATTCCACAAATCTGTCTGAAGTAAGTCATTTTTTTAAATGGCTTCTTTGGCAGCATTAAATTGCTAATGACGCTGTTCATATGCCACTATTGACCCATCAGATTGACTCAAGGGGGCTCTAGAATCACAATACCAATGATAATACTAATTATGGTCATTTTACTCCCCATAAAATTTACTGAAAAAGCTTGATTAAATATTTCTTGGCTGTAATTCTCACATAAGTCCTGTTTGCATGACCAACATACAGTTTGTCCTACAGAATCAATTCATGTTTTTTTCTCTAGAAAATAGCCATCTTATTTGGGAAGCCAATGATTCACACTCAAAGCAAAGACCAACGCTCATCATGCAGTGGCATTGAAAAAAAGTTTAATCTTTGAAATTAATTTCTCATTTCCAAAATCTAAACAGAAGTGTAATTCTTTTTTTACTGCATGTAAAAGGTGTAAAATTAACTGCTTTCCCAAAAACAACTTAAAAAAAGTTAAATTAGGGTAATCACAGCAGATTTTAATAAAAGATTATTGTTTCCACTATATCGAGAATAAGAATCAGGGGGCAATACTGAGTATTTGTAATGTACGCCGTGCATAATATTTGTGTGTGCAGTCTGTTAACCCAGCTAAGCCCCGGTTAGCCCCAATCCTATGGTCAACGCACATAGCGGCAAAGCATCAGCACACATGACAAGTGTGCCGTGCAATGCCATATCCACCGGGCTACTGGCAGCCAGCTGTACAGCAAGCGACAGAACAAGCAGATAAATACACAGAGACATGAAGCCGATCAAAAGTGAAAGAAAGAAAACAAAACAAGTGCTTGGCCTCAAACCAACCCAACTATTCCGCATGAGTCAGTGTTAAACTACAGTGAAGCTTGTCCATGTTAAAAACACATGACTGAATGCTACATCTCAGCCTTGCCTTTCAAATGGGAAACAGCTTAATTTTTTATAACAAACCAATTTTTTTTTTGCTTTAAATAAAATCCGCTTTGATTAGCAACATTGATTAAGATGTTACAAATTTATCAGTGCCTTTTATCATTAAATCAGAATCCTGGCTTCTTTCATTTGAAAAAAAAAAATATATATATATATAAACAAAGCTCTCTTTTCTGACTGTGCTGAAATGTAAGACTTTAGTGGCGGCATAATGGGCCACATCAATCAATATCGGCTAAATACACAGCAGATGGCTTACAGGGATCATATGAGATAAATGTTAAGATTTGGTTGGCCGTCGATACTCCTTTCATAGACTGGTTATTATTTTCGAGCCACCAGATGTGGTGATTGGATTTACACATTTAAAATGAACCTCAAGGCAGGACTTTATGAGAGAGAGGAGAAGGGAAAACCCACATATGATGTGGATTCCGCTGGCAGGAAACCAGACTGGTTGAGCTTTGCTACCATTTAACCTTTATGAACAGAATGTCATGTGCTGGATATCCCTGAACCTTCGCTAATACAATAAGCACCTCCACACTCAAGGCCATTCTCCTGTGATGGAAACGGGGGGAACATGTCAAAGATTGGGCAATTTGGACATCTGGTAAAGATGCCTTTAGAGGCTCTGATAGTGGCAGTATAGGGTGCATTGGCAGTGGCTGTACACAAGTAGTCATTTTGGGGCTGGAACTCCAAAAATCGATGCTTCTTCCATCCCATTTTCAAACCATGTGTTAAATTGTTTTTTTTTCTGTCCTATGTTTATGTTTTTAAAGCATTCAAGATTCTAGCATTCTGCACTGCAGAATAAATTTGCCACTATTCTTTCATGAAGACCCTTTTTTTCCCTCTTTAAATTCCCCTAAATGTTCATTGTCTACTCAGTGTTATGCTTTCTACAACTGATAAGGGAATGAGCTACAATGACAACCATATGCTTAGGGATTGTTCCAAAGAAGCTTCTTCAGAGAAACAATGTCATTTAAACAGACATGAAAGTGCCTTGCGTGTTGCTGCTCCGCACTCTAACAACTGGGTTTTCTTCAGGTTAGGTGGGAAGTTTGCAGATGACGAATGGATAAAAGAGAGAGTCCCTCTGTGAGGAGACAGACCGCAGGCTGGAGTCAGCCATTACCGGCAGATTCACGGCTGCCACCGTTATCTGGGATTCTGTGTTTTTATTTGCGGCGTCATGTAACTGACAGATCTCACAAACTCGTCTTCGCTATTTATCTCGCTGCGGCGCTTGATTTATGTGCCTATGAATAAATGATTCATGCACGCGAGTGTGCGGTGTTGCAGTCATTACACATTTGCTGCATCACTCCTGTCTGGCTTTTGGAAGCAGCCTTGAAGCTATCTCGCCAATCTGACAAGCTGATCTGTTACACAATCTCCCACACTGTGCTGCTACTTCTATCTGGCTAAGTTGTGGTTCCAATGCGCTCCCCTCCCTTCACCCCCCTTGTCTGAGTTACATCATTCTCCCAGAAGTTCTTGTCACCAAACACATCATTGCTTGGTGGTCTGTTTAGCTTGCAAACCTGTACATGCAGCTGACAAATGCTCAGTGTTCACATATCTGCTTGTCAAAAGCCAGAACACAGCTCGACTGTGCCGCTCTGGAGGATTGGCACATGCGCACGCTCGTGTGCACAGATCAGGAAGATCTGCAGCCGTGCATGTGCAGCTGCACAGCGGCAAACAGAAGCAACCTGCTGCTTGTATTAGATGCCATCTTTCTTCCCGGGTAATTACATAGAATTAATCGTGTTGCCACGATGCACAGCACACAGCTTCAGCAGCCTCTCCAGATGCAAGCCGAAGCAGGAGTAGGAGGCGAAAAGCTGGGAAAGTAAAGCTTGTCTCACTGCAAGGCCCTAAGGGAGAGTTCCAGTGGTAAACACGCCTCTTGCAGAGCAATATATTGCCTTTTGCAACCGCCCTCAATGAGGTCTTGCATATTTGGTATAATTTTCAGTAATCACTCCTCCTAGGTTGTTGTCGAGGATAAAAATTCATCTGACCCAGAAACTGGAGAGGCAATAATGGATGTAATTAACACAGCGGGAAAGCCGATATGATGTTTATAGCATATTTACCCTCTACCCACTACCCCTTTTTTCCATCTATAACGCTCTCTCTCTCTCAACTATTCTCTCACAAAATGAAAGCAGGCTCCCTTGTTCTGCTTCTGGGCCCCTTCTGCTGCGACGTGCTCCTTTCTTTACCTCTTCCTCTCCTTTTTGCCTGTGTATCTCTCTCAGCCTCTCACTGTAACTCTCCTCTGCATTTCACACATGCACCCGGCTCCATCTACAGTACCAACACTCACTCCCTGCACTCTGTCTTCAGTGCAACAGCACCACCCAGTGTCCGGTCACAGAAATGCCTTTTTTAGAGCACTTTCTATGAGTGTCTCATTTTGAACATCTGCTTGCATCCATTTTTTTTTTCCACCCCATCCTTGCTCTCATTAAGGCTGTGAGATTATATTGATGTAAGCTTTGCCTGTGTATTAATGATTTATATGTGTACCCACTGTAACAAGTTTGATTAATTGAAGGCGGCTGCCTTGTTTGAGGTGACTTCTGAGCCCATATCCTTTATAGCATTTTTTTATAATAACTCTAAAGTGAGTGAAAATAATAATTTTCTTGCTGAAATGTTACTGAGATGCTGAATGGATGGAAGCAATATGCAATCAACTTTGTCTAGCCACAAAATTCCCTTGTGAGTTTACTCTAATATGGTAAAGGCACTCATGCTAGAACGTCGATATATTTAATGAACAGTACAAATTAAAAAGCATTTGAAATGCACTTAACCAGTAATGGCTATATTCTCTCTCTTCATGCTAGCAATGATTAGCCGCTTTATTCTGAACTCAGCCCATGTCCATTCTGACGGCCAACTACCTTGGACTCCTAGCTTCGATATAACCCTTGTGATACCTTTGATGTACCTTGGAAGTCGGAACTTGCGGGAATTCAGAATTGCATCATTTTTGTCCTAATAATTATTCATTATCATAGCTGCTGCCAGGTTAGCTTAGTAGCTTTGCCCTTAGCAACAAATCCTTAACAGAAAGGAAATGCACTTTGTTCGATGGTGTACACATAAACCAGCAAAAAGATCTGACGTTTTCTCTAAAGATAGTGTTAAAAAGACAAATCATCACTTCAACATCCTGTTTTTTCCTTGACTTTCCTTTTAAGTTATAGCTTTGACACAACCCGTGTAATGCTTTTGATGTACCAAGGAACTGGTGGGAATTTAGAGTTGCGTCATTTTTATCCTAAATTATTCATATTAATAACTGCTGTCAGGCTAGCTTTATTGGTTTGCTAGTAGTAACAAATCCCCGGCAACTTTTATACATTTCACTTAACTGAAGAGAGAAATAAGAAGCTCTGATGATGCATCAGTGACAGATAAAACCAACACGCATAACTGATATTTACTTCCCACAGTGTGTGTCAGAAAATTAATCTAAGATTAATCTAAGATGCAGGTTAGGAAATTTGAAAAAGTTTCTGGTACTTTGGAGAGGAAATTTGCACAAACAAAGGCAGCCAGACCACCTTTCTGCTGTCAATGATGCTGGAAAAAACAAGTAAATAAATAAACAAACATCATCAGGTTTGTCTTTTTTTTTCTTTTTGGCTCTGTACAACTTCAAGTTGGGGCTTCCAATCCAAATCCAAAATAACCAATCAGGATTTCAGCTTCTCATGGTGTTATCTTTGAATTTTCCTTGTCTGAAAACATGATTTCGAAAGTTCTCACTTAGCATCATTAAATGGTACTAAAACATCCTTTATTTTTCACAACTTTGCTCTGTATGCAGCTGCTTATTTCAAGGGATTGTACATAGGAGACACAGTTAAAATGATTCCCCACAGCAAAAACTGATAATTTAGAATTAAACAAAGAGTAACAAAAATCTGAAAACTTACCAATGAGGTGTCCATGGCTGCATGATTGGAAGATGGCTGAATGCTGCTAATCATTCTACTGAAGATGACCTCTAAATGATTTAGTCTGCAAAACAGAATTCCCACAGATCAGAACAAGCCAGCAGCTGTGTGTAATCTTCTCTGCATTTAGCTTTGATTGGATCTTCTGTTAAGAGGCAGTTAGCAAACTTGCTTTAAGATGGATTGAGCGCCACCTGCTGAACAGGAGTGTAAAATAGGAGAATTATAAATAAAATGGAATAAATGACTAAGCTGCATACTTTCAATTAAACATGACATCAGCAGACCATATAATTGCACATTTTTACATTTACTATATAAAAAGCAGAGCTAAATGATCAAACACCACAATAATTTTTCCTCTCTTTCTCATTTGCTCTACACCCTGCACACATTTGACATATTCTGGCTGATTACAATGTATACATGATCTAGTTGAGATTGTTAATGAGCCCTGTATACCTTATCCTCCTTTCTATTCTTGCCCATTGCCTTGCATGACCTCAAAATTCTGAATGCCATATAGCTGCCTGCCAGTGTTGGTGATGTCGAGTATTCTCGCCAACTATGTGAATATGATTCTTAGTGACAGGTTTCCACCCGGTTTACTTAATGATATCTGATGCTCTGCTACTAGTGATTTGGGTGATTAATTGCAAAACATCTGCATCTTAATTTCTTAAAAAAAAAAAAAAAAAACTTGAGTAGGTAAGTAGACAAAGCAAACATGTATACTCTTAATTATGAACTTCTAGGATCGTTTTTTTGCGTGATAGCCTGTTTGTAAGACTTGCCAATCATGACGCTTGATTAATTTCTGATACAATCGGAATATTTTGATTTACTTTCCTTGGTTCCATGATATTAAGCCCCTCTGCATATATTTAGGAATTTTATTAAGTCATTTTATTCATTATAATGGTGTCCCACTGCAACATAGGGCACCCATACTTTGAAACCTCAAAAATGATCTGTGAGCTTTACTTATTGGTGGTGTCCTGGGTACCTGATTGGGTTATTGGGATAGGTCCTAGTCCAGTTTGGGTGGTCAAAGGAAGGAATGGTCTTCATAGGCATTAGGCAGGGCCCCTTTTTCGGTTGTTCTCAGGCTCTTCTGGCGTTGCACTCCCATGGCCGCGGGTCACTCTCGCCATCCTCTGCTGCCATCTGGGCAAACACGTGGTCGTCCCTCTGGTGAGCTGGCTGAAATGTGTGCTCTTAGGTGGCAGCTGGTTTCCTGGGACCTGGGGGTCCCCTGGTCTGCCTTTGATCTTTGCAGGAACCTAGTCACATTTGGACGATCACTGATCCCTCCTCATGCCTGATATTTTGCCCCCACATTTACTAATCTGCATGCAGATAATGTCAGAGTTGAGCTATGGGTTGAATCTCTAACAACCCCAGTCATGTTCATATTTTTTACTTCATGCTGCTGATGCTATTTTTGTGATTCATGACCTTTTTTTTCTCCAGTTTGTCTTTTTATGGTTGATCCTGATGGTTTCAGCTTTATTTCCAGCAGCTGCTTGTCTGATTATAGAAAGCTGATGCTGTTGCTTTCTATCTCATTCTTCCTATCTGAACTCTCTTTTTTTCTTCTGTTTACTCTCTCTTTTATTTTAGCCCCACTCCTCCTTTAAGCTGCAGCATTAACATGTAATTTCTGCAATAGGCCATTTTAAAAATACTGGGTTATAAAAGTTATAAAAAACAACCACTTACGTGCACTTAAAATTACTAACCCGTAGGATTGATTTTAAATTATAACATGTCTACAAGACTTGCCTAACATCATGCTTGTTAGCACTGATGAATTTCTGATGCAATCACAATAATAATGGTCTTCTCAAGACAGTGCTCTTCTAAATGGTTTTGAACTACAAGTCGCCGTTATTTCAGTTTTATCCTTTCTTTTTATGAAATTTTTTTCCAACGATAAATCTACTGACAGTTTATTCTGCCGGCAAAGGGATGGATATCTGAATTAAGAACTGTATGGTAATGCAGTATACTGTGTAATTTTTTGTTCTGCTTCAACATTGCCAATCCAAGCGAAGCTGAAAAAGTTTGTTTTGCTGTGCGGGGTAATAAACAATATTCTGGGTAATAAACAATATCCATCATCAGTGGGCCCCTGGAGGTGTTTCATGATGAGCTGTTACAATGTAGTTTGTGCTTTGTCCAGTTTCCCCCCAGCCTGCATCCTCTTTTCGTAATTGCAGTATGTGATTTAATGCATTTGCCATGAGGGCTTCGTTTTCTTTTTTTTTTTTTCTTTTTTCATACGATCCCGAAGAGAGAGTGGAGGTGAAATTGTGTTGGGTGAATGTGTTCATTAGAGGCTCAGGCTTCTATCAAAACAAAGAGGAGATGCAGTCCAAGCCGCTTCTCACAGGTTTTACGGTTTTTTGGTGTGTCACTTTACAGCCAGTTGCATTGTCCTGTTTATGCGTCAGAATTTTACTATAAGAAACTGACAAATAAGCGGGTTTTGTAGAAGCTTTTATAAACCAGTCTCAGTCCATTTCATAGTAAAAAAAAAGGAATGATGATGTTTAAATTTTTTTTGGTTTAACCTCCCAGTAATATAGAGAAGAGTATTTATCCGAGGTGATAAGAGTATTGAAAACTGAAAGGATTGCTTTATAGAAAGACCTTTGATATATTCCATCTCTTTATCTGAGATTGGATCGCAGGTGCAGCTTAAGCAGGGGAGCCCAGACCTTCCTTTCCCACTTCTTCCAGCTGATCCACTGGATTCCAAAGTGATCTCAGGCCAGCAGAGAGCAGTCGGACTGCCAGCTTGTCTTCCCGGAGTCTTCTCCTGGTCGGATATGCCCAAAATACCTCACCAGGGAGGCGTTTTAACCAATTCTGTTAGCCACCTCATCTGGCTCTTCTGAATGTGGAGGGGCTCTAATCTGACCCCTTTTTGGATGACTTAGCTTTTCATCCTATCTTCAAGGGAGTGCTAACCTACAGAAGAAAACTCATTTCCACTGTTTATATCCAGGATCTCATTCTTTTGGTCACTACCCGCACCTTGTGACCATAGATGATTGTATGAATCTAGATGAACCTGTGAATCACGAGGTTTACCTTACAAATGTAAGTAACTTCTTCCTGACATTCAACATAAGGACGCTTCTGGGGACATTAAGTGTGGAAATCTGAGACGATGTGCATGTGTGCCTTCTTTGATGTGCATACATAAACCAAATGGTATTAAAATATTATCATAAAGGGTGATTATTCACTGCCTATAAAGAGATGAAATATGAGCTTTTATATGTGTCATTTTACAATTTAAGTTTAAATGAATTAGCATGGAGCTGAAAAAGTTTAAGAAGCTGTGACTAAAAGCATGGACCATGCAGTCTGTAGAGTTAAAGTCAGAAACAATCTGTAAGGAACGATAATAGAGACCTGCCGCGATGTTTAAGAGCACTTGTTCCGGGTGTCAGCTGTAATGGTGTTTTAGCCACTGCATCTTAATTCCTCCACTAATGCTCTTCATCGGCTGTCTGGCAGCTGTGTACACCCAGATTCATTTCCCCGGTTCTGGATATGTGTGTGCTGTTCATGTGCAAGCCAAGCTCCAAGTTCTTTGCAGCCTCGAGCCGTTTCACGCCTCACAATGGCAGTGCCAATCCAACATCCAACACAAGTCAGGACTAAGCTATCCGTGTCTAGTGCTTGTGTGTTTGGCACTCAGTCAGATACCTCTGTGGTGCCCCTGAGAATGTGAGTGGAGTCCCAAGTTCCACACAAACAAAAGGGGCTGTCAGTCCAGGCGTGTTCGGTCAGGGGGAGTCGTCCTGCTAACTGTCTGAAGGCTGCCTCGGTCCCACAATCACCAGCTTTACAACATACTTTCACTCATCTGGGGAATAAGGTGTTTTCTTTTCAGAAATCATCTTTCTCCCAGAAGTAAGGGTCTTCTTGAAGCAAAAAATATCTTTAAAACTGTTTGTCATTTTAGAGAAAATCTGATGTTAGGTATTTCTTGATGAATACCTTGCAAATTTACACAGATCAGTCATAACATAATGCCAACCTGCATAACATTAAATAAAACCTGATCCTAATAATAATGGATTAAATTTATGTAGTACTTTGCATACCTGGTTCAAATTCAATTTCAAATGGCCACCTAAAATTTACCCACATTCATAGTGAACACACTGGAGGTAATGAGGGTGTAGTGTAGACCTGACTGGGGCACGAGATTTGAACCACCAACCCTCAAATTAATAGACAATGCCCCATTTCCTCTGCCCTTATTTCTTCCTCATGGTCCTACAACTCTGGTACTCAATTCTGTAAAGCACTGTTTCACCCAAAGGGTTCGACTTGGGATGGGTTGCTTAGACACACCTTGATCTCTGTTGCATTTCCACAGCCAACCACGCTCCTACCGAGAAGGCGGCATAGTGCAATACATTTATCAGCCACATAAAAGTGCAATGTCAGAGCAGTGCAACGCCTTCCTTGAATTATAATGAAGTAGAAGCAAGAAAAAGTAGGAAAATTTTGGACATCCAGCAGTTTGTGTTCTTTTTTTCATGATAATTACCATGAGGGTGAGTAGAAAATGAAGGCACATTTTTCTGAGGGTGAAGTATTCCTTTAAATGAACAATTATGACTTAGTCACGGTGTTGTTGTGGGATGGGTCCATGGATAGCCTACCGCAGATAAAGTTGAATACCATCACATTGGCATTTGGGTAGTTTAAAGGGGTGAACAGCTCCGAGTCTTAGTTTCTCATGAGGAGGGTGAAACTGGGCTGATACTTTGTGAAAGGTGTGACTGATCAGTAAGTGTAGAAGTGTCTATGGGAATTTTTATCTCTCTGTCAGTGATTTCAAATAAAACAATTTCTTCAAAGTTCCTTTTGTATAATGCCATCATGATATGGATGCTTTATAGTATCCATTCATATTCAAAGCTGTCTATTACTGCTGTTTAACTTTCTGACAGTCTGAAGGAATATTCAAGTTGAACAGAAATGACCTTTGAGCGCATTTGATTCAGTTATTATTCACTTTTAGCCATTTATAATCTGAGTAAATCAAATACATTACTGTCCAATTCAGCCTGGTTCTGTCAAGTAATAAAATGTAGCATACATAAGGTAACAAATGGATTGTATCAAATCTTCTGTTCAATTCAATCCCACAGACCAGCAGGTGACAATGGAGAAGACTACTCCCTAATAATAGGAAAATATCACCAGCAGGGCCAGTATCTGTAAATGTGACAATCTGTCCTGCTCAGATGAAGGATACGGTAAAAGGAAAGAGGGGTCCACATGTAGCAAAACTCCAGGCCAAGGGCATCCGGTGAAAACGGAAAAAAAAGAGAGAAAAAGAATGATTACAGTGATGTACATTTATATGCACATAAAGTAAAGAGAGCAGAGTGAGGAAAGTTGCATTACATGGTGGGACATTGTCTTGCTGCATAAGCCTATTGAAGCAAAACTAAAGGGATAACAAGGGATGTCCAAAGCCAGCCGCAACTGACAAAAAGAAAAGTTTGAAGCTTCATACAAAAGTCAGAGAGGTTGTCTGCCTGGTATGGTTCCACAAGACAGGGGACTGATGAGTGAACACTCTACCATCCTATAAATGAATTAGCTGTATCTGTTAGATAGCATATAACTATTGACAATGCATTTCAAACTAGAGATTTAATTAAAAGATTATAAGTGTACCTTCTACATTTAATTTATTTTACTGTTTCGCTATCTTGTAGTGGGCATTTTGGACTATGACTACCAACTAAAGTCACCGGTGATTTGCAGTTGATAAGCCACCCTGCAGGGAAAATTATTTATTTTTGGTGGAGAATATAGTGAAAAGTAAAAAACTGTGTTTGTGATGTAAAATTGACTTACAGTATATTTCAAATTCAGTCCTTTCTTGAAACTGCTATAGATTTTGTTTAAGTTAAAAAAACTGTAAGTGTTCAATATTTGCACTTTTGTGCCCCCTTTTAGCTTAGCTTCCGCATCAGAAGTCTTACTCAATTCTGCTAATAGTGCAATGATAGCTGAGAGGTAATTCTCTGAAAAGATAAAATAAGTCTTTAACATGCCTTTTCACTCTCATGGATTACATAGACCAAAGTGTTAAGGCTACAGAGGAGGGTAAGCTCTATTTTTATTTGCATACTGAGCAGTTACTGACAGCATTTTGGTTATTCTAAACGTTTTTGAATCAAAATATGTAGATTGAAATTACAATTTAGTCTCCCGGTCAACAGCAAAATAAGGTTATTTTATATTAAATGTATCAATCCTTAAGGAATGCCACTTTGGGCATTAATGTTTTTTGTTTGTTTGTTTGTTTTTTTTTCGCTTAAAGCCCTCCTGTATTTTAAGTTGGGCATGATTTCTATAATCAGCAGAGTAAATTACACATTCTCTGCGTTTCTGAATCTATTATCGATAATGATGCGCTTCCCTGTTTCACCGCCTGCAGATTTTCCCTGTGTGAAGATGACTAAAATAACCCCCCATGTCTGACCCTCATGCAGGCTACTGGGCAACAATGTCAATCTAAAGCTTGTTTACTTTAGCATATTTCTATATTAAAGTCTGTACTATATGGTACAAAAGTCACCATTGGCATTTAAATCCCTCCTCAGACTGTTGCTAATGCAGATTTCTCTAGTATTGCTGTCAGTGAAGCGTGCAGCTTTTCCTTTGATGTTAAAGCTAATCTGAGATAGAAATATTATTTTCCAGCTCTGCTTCCTGGAACAAACCGACACAGCACCACAGACTGAAAGGGTGCAAATCCAATGGATGACAGAGATCAGGGGAGGCGAAAATGTGCACAAGCCCGATATAACATGCACCAATATGTTCAGTTGTGTAAAACAGCAGATGTAATATTAAGTAGATATTAGACAGATGTCAGTTTTCAAGTTGATATTTAAAACATGAAAGGATCAGTGCTTCTTCTCTGTACATATAGGAGGATGAAATAAACTGGTTAACAAGATATACAGAAGCATGACCTTTAACGTGAGCTTTTGCATGACAGTAATATGTGTAACTCCTCCACCACCCCTCCTGCCTCCTCAGAGATTTTCTGCATCTGTGATAGTTGTGTTACATCACATTTCTGACAGCTTCATGTCATGAAAATCATAAGAATGAGCAAATGTCAAAGGAAAAAAATGGTATGGAATGTTTTCAGACCATTAAAAATGTTAACATTTTAAAGTCTTTCATGTACTCCTTGAAACTAAAGCAAGAGCAAACAAAGCTTTTTTTATGTTGGTGTTTAACTGCTTATCTGGCGTTAAATAACTGGTTCACTGTTGATTTTCTTCTGTAAAATCTCATCCAATGTTGCTTTGTTATGTCATGGAAATATATTATTTTATGGAAAAATCTGCATGAATTGCTCTTCTAAACAGGACACAAAAAGATGCCCAATTCTGACTTTCTCAATGGGCAACATGTCTAATAACAACAGCTGGCTTAGAATTAGCTTTGTCAGAAAAGCATTTAGTTCTTCATCCTTCTTTTTCCATAAAGGACTTAATGACTCATAAACCACTGTGTTATTTATGTTGCGAAACCCGTGGGGTCAGCCAGAGGAGTCTGGAAAAAAATCTTTTTGTTTACACTTTGGAAGACGATAAATTTAAACCAACAAAAAAAAGCTGTGATAGATAAAATTAGATTCAAGTCCCTTTTCGAGCCAAGTGAATCATTGGCTGTTTTGACAGCCAAAGCCATTTCAATTTATTTATGACCGGCTCTCTTTATAAGTGCTATTCTCTCCACTAATACCCATAAACCTTCTGCATTTCTCCTTGACTGTAACCAGCTTTCTCGAGCTGAGGAAAATCTGCTTGCATGGTGTGCTGGAGTGCTTGCAATTCCCTTACATGCCATTATCAGTCTGCTCCCCTCTTCCCTTCCCTCCTGCATACTGGGGTGGTTAGGAAAACTCAGATCGGAGAGAATGCTATTCCCCATCTGTTTCCATCTCTACGATACAAATGCACACGCCAATATTAACAGCACGGTTTATAGTCTTTCTGCTCTGATACTTAATGGATGAAGAATTAAATGTTTTCTGTGCACTTGGGCAAAATCAGCGCCGGTGTAACAGGAAGTTGTTCCGCATAATGGGTCATGACTTTTATTTCATGCTTTGAGGTGATTTAATGAAGGCTGTTTGTGAATGATAATAAGGATTTCGGTGAAAAGGTAAGTTTTACCAACGCTGGTTTCAGAATAATGTTGCTGTGGTAATAAAACTCTGAAGGGTGATTAAAGTTTATTTTATGATGAAGCTGGTTCAAATACACTAAATGTTGGGAGAAAAGAAGAAAATGATAATGAAATACTTAGTGATGGACAAATCTAAAGTGCTCAGGCTTTAACATCATGGCAACCAATGTTCAAACTGACTGATCCAATATATAGAATGGTGGCTGTAGAATAAAACAGAGGGAATCAGAGAGATCACAGACGTGGATATGAGATAGCAACACATTCAGTACCAATGAGAGGTGTGAAAAATCTTGTTTTCTTTTGTGATCTTTTACAATTCGGAGTTAATTATTCAGAATTCAGAAATAAAGTAGTCTCTTTGGCGTTTATATGGACATAGTAATTTAAAATTGAGGGTTCCAGTTTAGTTCTGGGGATTGGAAGGGTTCTGATTGGACAGAAAGAAAAAAAAACTCCACTTCCTTCTTCTTTATTTTTCAGCAGCCACCCAGACAATGTGTGTCATGGCGACAGAGCGAGGGAACGGGCATGTGCCAGAAGGTAAAGATAGAAGGTTAAGTGGAATGAACTTGTTAAAAAGAAATAATCAGTTCAGATTTAAAATGGGAATAAACAGCCACTTACTTCGAAATTAAGTTTAATTTTACATTATCATCTTAATTCTGAATTAGGTGTTTACAAGGTCATTTTTCATCTTTTTAAAGTGGATTTGAATTTTCAAATGTAACCATGTTTAGAAGGTTGCATCCTATTTAATACAGCACATTTGGTTGCCTTACATATGCCATATGCTACATTATAACCTTCATTTAAACATCAACTGAGAGCCTATTCTCATTTGCAATAACAACTTGGGCATAAACCAGGTCGTAGCCTTTAATCCGGGATATGGTCCACATTTGGAATTCCAGAGAATGGCCGACGTCTGAAGGCCTTGATGCTATCCAGTCCCATCCTGATAACAAAAGGCTTAAAGTAGCTTTACTTTGTTTGTATTCAGTCAGCATTACTTTCATGTGGGACGCTTTTGCATTCACTTTCTGTTTCCATTCACTTTTACTTGGTCTTTAATCACCGTTTTACAGATTAGAAACTACTTGATTAAGGCTGAATGTTAAGGAGTACAGGAGATGGTTAGGTAAACATCATTGCTTGCATTTAAACAAACCCTGTAGCAGATCAGTGTCCTTTTCCTAAAGTGCAGAGTCCCACGTATTCAGTTAAACAAAAAGAGTGCTATACAAGTGAACCATTATCATGACAGCATGGAAAATAAAGAACAAGAAACCTTGATATTTATTTTGTAACTTTCCATAAGACTGTGTTGTTTTATAACTACATTTTGAAATGTGTAACTTATCCTTAGGTCTTATTCTTGCTGTTATTACAATGCCATATTTGTCCTCTTTTCCTTCTGAGCACAATGCTTTAAATGGTTTGTCTACTTATATCTCTACCTGAAAAGCACTTTTATCTCTTTATCTGGAACTCAGCTTAACATCATCGAACTTAACACAAACAGTAAGATTTGAGTTTGGTGTATTATTTCTTCCCTTTGATTATGCCAATTAGTCTTGTATTAAACATCATACAGTAGGAAATCTCATAAGTTACCTTTGCAACAAGGAATAACTTGTAAGGATCATGCTTCTATGTAATGAGCATCACAGCTAAATCTGTGGCTAGTTTCCCCACAAATGGGCCAAAATCCCCAATGTACTCCTGTTGGTATTTAATCTTGTTTTGAGTTGTTTGCGTAGAAAAAAAAATCTCTCTGCTTTGGTCCTTGGAAATCTGTGTATCCGTACCCTTAGATACCCAATAAGTATTTACTGTCTGTTATGCTTTCTGCTTGTTGCTTCCTTGAAAGCAGTTAGAATTACAGCCTTTATTTGAACAAATCCACTAAATTACTAAATGCTATTTGTCATTGTCTTCCAAAACCTCTCATAGGCCAGTTACTTCATAACATAAGTCTTCTTTATGTAAGTTGTCAGGCATTATCTGGCAGAATCTGCCTCTTTGCCTTCCATAGCCACAGGAGAAAATATTTTAGCTCGGACCGTGAAGGAAAGGGTTGGCTAAAGGCAAAGGCGAACATTTTCTCTGGATATTTACTCAAATGTTAAAACAACCTGTGGGTGGCACAAACTTAGAATCCCCTTGAAGAGGAAATATGAAAGGAGAATCACGCAGGGAAAGACTTTTTTTCCTGAACAAAAGGCATCTGCAGTTTGTCGTCTTCTCAAGGATGTGCGTGGGTTTGATGCCGAGCGCACCACGCAGTGCATTTAGCAGGTCTGTGGTGGTCGTTGTTGATATGTTTTTATGGCAGCGAGGTCAAAACTAAAAGCACGACTTGCCGACTTGAAAACAACATTTTTGAATGAGGAATAATATGCAATCACAGACAGGCTTTAGCTGACATTTGTAATGTGAACAAATATATGCAACATTTCTTTGACTTCTAAAAACTGCATTTAAGTTTTTAATGAAATGTGTAATCCTTATTTTTTGTCATTTCAGCTACTACAGACATTTACTCTTAAAGATTTGTTTTTTTACAGATGAGTAGAGAATCTGAAAGAGAGTAATTGAATGCTTTTCCTCTTGTAACTCAGGCTTCTCCCTCCCAACCCGTTCTTATCAATGCTTTTAACAACATGGGATGCTGGTACAGCAGTGTACCTGCTGGTATTCTGACAGCTCTGTGTGCGTATTCTGCTAATAGCCTGGCTTGGTAAAAGCTGCTGAAAGGCTGCCTTCTGGGTAATTGTTTCTTTCTGTAATTATGGTCAATCACGACAGTGATAGCAGAGTATCATCAAAAATGGAGGTATGCAACACAGTAATTCTGATATATTTGTGGAAAACTATAGCAGCTCTGAAAGATGAATAAATGTAGGCTGTTAGCATGAGATGAGCACTGAACATGCAGATTGGTTTTCTTTAGAATCAGAATATGCTAGAAAACAAACGGTATGAGACTGGAATGGATTTTTACCATGTAGGCTACCCTTTCAGTCTCATTTATTCTCTCTGTTAAATACACATATGGACGGAGCCTCCCCTTCATCAGCAGCCTCTGTCTAAGGGCTGGGATATACTTGCTGCTGGCGACGCGTCCGCGTACGCATTATGGCCGCCTTGCGTCGCTAATGTCAGTTCGGCACGTCGGCCGCGACGCGTGCGCGAGCTGCGATATTGACGTAACCGCTAGAAGTGCTCGTGCACCATTTTTGTCAATGGACCGCACGGACCACATTTACGTGCTCACCGGCCACATTTAAAGCATCTAACGGCAGTAAGGCCTTTTCCCCTTTAGTTTCTACTGCAAAGTAAAATTATCAATCCTTTTACATCGATTTCAAAGTCTAAATTCAAGTCGTTGTTAGTGGGGAAAAAAACGGAAATACAACTGACCGGCAGCTTGTCACTTTGAGAGTACAAGTGCTGCATACTCCGCCTAGTGGTACCCTCCGGTATTGACTGCTTTGGCCGCGCTGTACCTATGTAGTTTACAGCAAGTATGTACACAGACCAGAAAGAGCGCTTGCGGGCATGCTTGTGTACACAGCAAGTATATCCCAGCCCATATGGGGATGATGTACAGATGGCTGTACAGCGAGTGGCGCTGGCAGCAGATGCTATCAGTATCTAAGTTGAACCTTTTTAATCTATTATCTAGGAAAGATCCAAATAAGTCTATGTTGATGTTAGAGGACGCAAGTGATGTGCTAGCTTAGCATTAAAACATGCAATATGTGACAATATTTATTCAAAACATATCTAACATATACTCAAATGCAGAGTTTGACAATTGAATTTCTTTATTATTGTTGCCATCCAAACATAGCAGCACTACGAGATGCATTAGCAGCAAACTAGCTAACCGTGCCACCTTATTGTTAAGGTGCTTATTATGTTGCTTATTTGTATTCAGAGCAAAATAATTAGCAAGCTAATTTACAGATAGGTTGCAAATTATTTTGTATTCAACACAAAAATGCTTCCTGGACTCCACAACTTGAGTCCTGATGCTGATGGACTGGTGATTAAAAGAAAAGTGAATTCATTTAATGGAGAGCAAAGTTTCCTAGGTTGCTTGCTAGTCCAGGTAAATTTGTTCCACTGAGGTAAGAGGGCTTCAGACCTACAGAAAAGCTAAGTTACAGGACTAACCACAGCTGGTGGATTGATTTTGTGCAAGTGTATGGTATAAAAATCACTCAGACGGTAAAACAAGGAACAACAGAGCAGTGGAATCTTGGTAGAGAATTTTTTTTTTTTTATTTTTTTTTTTTGTCATTTCAGCATGATCTGTGGAAGTTCATTTCAGGATCTCCTGAGCTGGGAAATTTTCTTAGTGTATCATTAACAACAGCTTTCTTTGTGCAATAACTGATAATATGCAGACACAGTAAGATAAAATATGCTGCAATAGTCAGACAGAAAAATGATTATAATAAAACTGTTTTATTTTGTTCTAACAGAAAACCATTGCAATTTGAAGCTAATCACAGACTCCTGCCCAATATTCCTGTTTGTAGTTTAATAACTTTTGCCTGGAATCAGCTGGGGTTTATGGCTCTACCACAGCTGGACTAACTCACTTCCTCTCCAATGAGCATGTATAGGCCTACGATGTGTCACAGCTGGACATGCCTGCAAGTGTTGCACAATGTGAACATTAGTAATTTAGTCAACAGGGGAAATGTAACAGAAATATTTAACATCTGCATTGTGCATTTGTGATTTTAATATCGAAACTGTTTGGTTCCATTATAAAAACGCTGCTGTGTTTACCTTGTTAATGTGGTTCTTTTGAGCTGCTGAGAGGTGTGTTATGCAGCTTCCTTAGCTGACACAACCCCCTCATAGCAGAGCAGAGAACACCTCTCATTTTCTCATGTAACCACATTTTTTTGTACTTGGTTTAATTATTCATGTTTGGCTGAATGCTTTATAACACATTTTTACATGTAATTTTGACAAACTCAGAAAACACATATACTCTCAATTTTAACTATACACCTAGAAAAAATCTATTCAGTGGTCACAATTAAAATCCGGAAAACGTGATAGTTAAGAGGAGATATTTCCTTTCCTGTGTATCTCCTATGACATAGACATTCAACACAAAGAGTTAATATGTTGAGAAGGAGGAGGGAATGTGTGTGAGGGAAAGGCTTCCCTATTATCAGGGGATGAGAGTGCTAATAAAACACAGGAGCTGCCAGGGTCCAGAGGTCAGATGCACATGTAATGAATGGAGAAATTTAACTCATCCAATTATAGGGAGCCAAGGCAAAAATCCATACTGTTACTCTGGGCAGAGCACCCAAATGCAAAACTAATAATGTCAGGCAAAGCCCAGCTTTGTGTAGTGTGAACGTGCATGTATTGTATAAGCATGTGTGCAGGTGTGTTAGTGTGTGTTCGTACACAGTACAAAAAATTTACCACGAAGTGAGAGTGAGCTGAATATGTGCAGGGGAGGGGTGAAGGTATTTTATGGTGGTTGTGTGTCTGTGCATGAGTACCTACACACTAACGTGTATTTTGCAAGTTCAATATTTTTGGCAGCTTTTCTCTTGAGATTCTTGAATTTTCCACTTGCATCCCGCAAACTAAAGTGAGAGGTCAATAAGCAGAAGGATAATAACAGCTGACAGGTAATATTAGATGTGGATTCTGAGTATAGCGACCATTAAATCAAACATGCACCATGAACTAGATTATCTCATGAACCTGGCAAAGGTTATGATTATTCCTTATATTAATTTCTTTGTGTATGGGCATATGGACATCAAATATCTGCTTTTTAAAACTTAGAACCACTTATCATAAACTCAAAGTGTGATCTTGTTGGCTTGATAACCACAGAAATGTTTGATGCATTATGAATGATCAATACAGTGCACACTGAAGTAAGATGGTAGAAGGTAGAATAAATCAGAAAACCTCTGAGAGACTGATGTCCCAGCAACAAAACCAGTTAGGTTAGGCATAGAAACTACTTTGAAAATTTTCTAAATTTTGAAGTTTAAGAAAGACCATCCACTCTAAGTTCTGTTTGAGAGCACTTTTATTTTTTAACTGTTTGGTTTGGTTCAAGCACCAAAACTATTGGGTAAAAATGAGGCAATCTGCCCCAAATAGAACAGAATAAGTATCTCAGGATCTTGTTCAACAGTTTGTCTGAGAGATTAACAAGAAAATGGGTGTGGCATCTGTACATTTGCAGACCCTGCTTCAGTCTGATGTGGTGAGAAAGGAGACAACGAGATTCCTGATGCTGACATTAGTTTATGTCAGTATTCTACCTTAGAGATGAGGTGAGAAGCTCAGTCCTCAGGGAAGGACTATGGGACATCTGCAGTAGGAGTTGAGATTCTGCTTTTCCACATTTAGTGGAGAAAGGTGAGGTGGCTCAGTTAGGCACCTGGTTCGGATGCCTCCTGCACACTGCTTGTACCAGGAAGAAGCCCTTGGAAGACCCAGGACACAGTGGAAGGTCTCAGTTAGGGATGGAAATTCTTTTGAACCCCAGTAGATGAGCTGGTTACAGACAGGGAAATCTGGGCTTCTCTGCTTTAGCTGCTGGCCCCACAGCGCGACCTCAAATATGGGGTAAAGGATGGATGGATGGTAGCCTGGCTATCACGACTATAATGCGAACATATAGTCTGGCCTAGATCAATTTTTAAACTGTTTCCCAGAAGGGACGGTTGACCCGCCTCCTTCAAATGTCGCTGTTGGTGATTGGTCGAAGCTTAAAACAATCACAGCGCTCTTTCTTCTGACTTGTGTGTAGCCAGCGGGGCTAACAGACTCTTACCGAAGCCGGTCGGGAGCAAGGCGAAAACGTCTTTCCCTCCAATTAATGTCTCCAGGACTCCTCGTTGCTCACGTTTCACTGAGAATTTTTCGTTTAGTGTGCTGAAAACAAAATCTCCCGCTGTGTCAAACGCTCGGCGTTGCTCCATGTTAGCAATGTTGACGGTGTTGTTTCCTGTCGCGTCACTGCACTGAGCCCGCCTCTTTGAATGCCTCTTTGAATTAACCTGATTGGCTCCCACTTTTTTGGGATTTTGGAAATCGATTGAAAAGCCCTCTTGGCCAGACTATATGGATCTTGTGAAATTTAGTCGCGGTAGCCAGGCTAGATGGATGCATGGAAATGTAAAATAGTAAAATGCCAGCCTCTAAATCAGGGATCGTTAATCTTGATCCACAAGGTGCCAGGGTCCTGCAGGTTTTAAAAGTTTCCCTGCTGCAACACACCTGGCCAAAATCAATGAGTAATTAGAGGACTTGTGCAACTTATCTCAATCAGGTGTGTCACTGCAGGGAGACTTCAAGAATCTGTAAGACACCGGCTTTTGATGACCAGGTTTGAGGATCTCTGGTTTAAAAGATATGATTGTTCATCCAAAATCTTACCCTGTTACGAGGTACGAGGCCCAGAAATGTTCAGATTATATGCATTTATGATTTCTAGGAATGTAAAAATATATTTTACTCTGCAGTGGTTGCAGTTACATTACACAAAATCATCTGCACGTTCAGTTCATGTAAAATATGTTTGCAATTATGCAATCATAATTCAATCATGGAGCTGGCTTGACGTCAGTTTTAAAGCTTCAGATTATAAACACAGAGACGTGCACAGACCTTTGACTTAATGACCAACCATGTAAACAGAGGCTCAAAAAGGGCAAGCTCGTTACTGAGCAGAAACTTTGATTAAATGAGCAGCGCAATGATTAAATTTATTTGTCCTGTAAGAAGGAGAGGGGAAGAGCGGGGAATTAAAATCACACTCTTATTCATTTTTTCTTCCATTTTTATTTAGATTTTTTTTAATTGGTAACCATACCCCCTTGGAGGCATAGTCATTAGGCCTTATACATAACCATCGTTGCCACATTAAAATCACATTACACAACAACGATAATCATTGCATTCAATTACACATGGTAATAAATACCCGACGCCATCTCCAGTAAATCCATTAGCCTGGGAGACACACAACACATGCAGCCATTAGGAGATCTCAGTGTTTGGACCCCTGGTTTCACAGATAGCTCTCGCCCGTTCTTCTAGTGGCATCAATTATTTACATTGTCTGAATAGAGTGTATGATCTCACATCATGTGACAACATCATGACAAATGTCACGTGATCATCCATCATTTTGTCAATGACATTTAGCATTCATAGCGTATACACTATTATATTTGTTTTAATTGCACTAAGTATAGAGGGAGATTTCAGAAATCACCCGATTCAACGAAGGTCAACGGATGGAATTTAACCAACATGTAGGCTTCGCTCCACTAATCCCTCAGCTATTCAACAGACCAGTATCATGTACTGCAGCTCCATGGCTTTCTGCTACATTGCAGCTCATGCTCAGCCCCGGCAGCCTTTTAATCCCATGCTATTCAGATGGTGTACATTTATCACTCATATGACACGAGATAAAAAAAGACAAGCTTCTAGTAAACATGATTTTTGTCTCACTTCATTAACAGGTGTACGAATGTGTGGCGCGAGGAGCAGCCGAACACACGGCAGTTTGCCATGCACATCGGAGCTTTATTAGAGAGAAGAAACTGTCAGGAAAGAAGAGCCTAACAAGGAAGGCCTGTATGGGGAAAGATAGCACATACATGCGCACACACACACACTCATTTTCATATCTCCTGCTCTGAACCACTCAATATTCTTCCCCCAGCATCTTGGCTTAACAAAGCTCATCCCACAGCTCTCCGGCTCACCCTCTCTTTGCCTTCAACCTGCATCCTCTCATCCCCCCTCCTTGCTTGATGGCAGCCTCAGTTGTAATTAACTGTTATGTGGGGGATTGATTGTGGACAGCTTAGCATTGACCAGCTTCATTATGGAGTCCCTTCAAAGTGGGATTCTGGGCCTGCCAATACTCCTGAGTTTATTCCAGTGAGGGGATCAATAGCTTGTGCATTAAAAGCTTTATTTGGGCTTTGTCCGCCCTGCATGTACCTTTGCCCTGGTTGCTCTTCGAATCTTTCAGGTGGAATTATGATGGTTGCTTTTTTCTTTCAGGTGTGGGAGGGAAGCATGACCCGTGTCATCATATAGGTGTGGAATATCACAGTGAGTAAAAATAATAATATTGATAAAAACTTCTCTGTCTGTTTCCTTGATTTCACATTGTATTGATTTCTGCATGGTTGGTTTTCTTCTGTAGATATTCAGGGGATTACTTTGATGTTGGTTGGAAAACATTTCACTTCCAAGTCAAACAAAAGCTTACATTTGTAGAAGTGTGCACACTATGTTTGTATTCTCCAGAATACTTTTGCACTTCCCCAGATGTTGGAGTGTGTGACAGTTAGTCGCTATAATGCAGACGCCCTGCAATGTTTCCACTCTGCCAGTGGAGTACAACGTTAGCAGCCCAACGCTCTGTTTCAAAGCTTATTCTACAAACAGCATGCTACAGTGCTTCTCCATGAAGGCATATACACATCGAGGCATCTGGGGACTCTCCTTCTGAGATGCACACACATGCACAAACACACACACACATGCAAGAAGTGGCCCTCTGATGAGATATCATTTTGTCATTTAGCATGCTGTGTTACAAGATGTATCTCTTCTGCCAAAGCGTCAACATCCACCCCGGCCCCGTCCTTGTCTGGTGTTTCCCCCCAAGGCTACACACATCGCGGAGGAGCCACACACCCCGGGAGATGGAGCGAGCATGGCTGCCACTTTATAAATGACTCCCAAGAATCTCTCTCTTTCGTTCTCCTTTGCTCGCGTACTCGTACAGTTGCTTTCTTTCACACACACATGCACACACAAAGCGGGCTTGCACACGAATTTACGCAGCAGTTGCCAGCTGAGACCATTACACAGATATACTCTGTAGCTGCCACGTGGATAGAAATGATGACCTTGCCCTGAAGCTTTTGTTCTCTACCTCTTTTAACTCTCTGAAATGGATCTAACTAGAGAAAAACCAGGTTATCATCCACCTTTCTTTACACAGAAGCATGGTTTAAATTCTGCTTCCATAACTTTAAATCCTCCTGATTTTATTCTGTCTTCTTGCTTTTGTTAAATAAATTTCTCCAGAATGTGATGTACTGTGCTGTCTACCTCAGACTCCATAGTTTCTGTAGAACCGATGGCCCTCGGTCTCAGCACAGGGGTGACAGAAAAATGATTTTTTTAAAAAACAAACTCCACAAACATGGCCCACAGATATGCTGGACAGCAGGGGCGTTTCTAGAGGGGGGGCCTGGGGGCTATTTACTTTTCTAAGTTTTGTTTTACCTTTAGTTTTTACATTAGATGACTACTTTAGTTCATAATAACCTAGAATCTAAGTTCTTTTCTGAAAAAAGGTCTTATTCATATGTGTCACCCTTTTCTGAGGATGTGCCCCTGCCTTGCCCCCCTGTGAAAAAATTTCTAGACACGTCACTGGTGACCACAGAAGAGGGCTGGAAGGAAGATTGACCCTTCAGCTCAATTACAAAAAACCAGGAGCCGTTGGGGGTCTTAGCTTGGGCCTTGCTCAGGGGCCAAAGGTAGGTTCTACCTTTGTTGCCATTTTCTTGTCATAGAAAAAGGGCGAATTTACTCCGTACTTCAAAACGGTTGGCTACAATCTATTTTTACAACTTGTAAATACACAAACACGGACCATATTGCTATTATTTTAGCAAATAGCAAACTGCCCTACAGTACGGAGTGATCTATGAGGGAATTTGCCCTTTTGCCATGGTGCATGGTAGTGAGGTAATCGCTACCATTGTTGTTGTATCAGAACACATTGGTAAAACGAAGGCGTTTTGTGGCAGATAATGCCTTATTTAGTGGGCGAGCAGTGATTGCCCGATCGCTCCTGTTACATGGATTTATGCTGATCGCGTGTTCACATAAATA
>JAVQJG010142932.1:0-19142 GCA_036024015.1 Craterocephalus amniculus
GAGAGACAGAGAGAGAGAGAGAGAGAGAGAGAGAGAGAGAGAGAGAGAGAGAGAGAAATGTATGGTTTCATTGTGGGATATTCCAGGAAGTCGGTGGACTCCCAACATGTCTGTGTCCATTGAGAAGGAGCCTAAAACTTCCATTGTTGTGGCGTTTGCTGCGGCACAGTATTCAGAGAGATACCAGGTTTCTATCAAGAGCGGTGATCTTCTCATTCTCTCAAAAAACATTCCAAAGGTGGGTCAGAGAATAATGTCACATGTTTTTTTGTTGTTGTTTTGTAAACGATGATTAATTATGTTTTCCTGGCTTGTTAATGTCTCCATTGCACTGATAGGAAAACAGGACAAATCTGAACGTGACATTTGACTTTGATACGTCTCAGCGCTCAGACTGTGAGGTGTTGGTAATGGTGAGTTTAATCTCATGTAGCAACCCTAATACTTATTGATGTAACATTTCCTGCGGAGATGAAGGGGCAAGGACTCATCTTACTCTGCCTGTTTTGAAGATACAGCCATTTTTCATAGGCTGCAAAGATGACTGTGAAAGGGTTGAGAAAACGGTTGATCCCTGCAGGCGTGAGTATAATTTGTGACACACTACTTTCATTACTTGATGGAGTGCTTTCATGCAGTTTTCATTCATTCATTCATTAAATTAAACTTACTGCATTTCTGAAGTCCTTGAGTTTCACCACTAAATATCAGTTATGTTTAATACACTTGTTGATATATTTATTTATTTTCTCAGATATTCCACCAACGCCTTATTCCATACAGATCTGTGTGGGACTGCTGATTGTTGGGCTTGGCTGTCTTTCCTTTTTGCTATGGAGAACATCTCACCAAGGTTACTCTCATAATATATTAACTTGATCACTTAAATCTTGCTGCATGAGTAGATAAATAATTAAGGATTTCATTCATTACTCAGATCATCTGGACACTTCTTCATCCGCTGCTAAAGAACAACCATACCTTTTTCAAGTCCCAGAGAGGAAGCGTGTCCTCATCATCTACTCCCTCGATCATCCTTTATACAAGAACATCGTTCTCAAGCTCTCTGCCTTCCTGGCAACAAAATGTGGTACTGAGGTGGTCTTGGACCTGCTGGATTCGACCAGAGTGGGAGTGCTGGGAAGCATCCAGTGGTTAGATTGGCATAAAAAACAAATAGAAAACTCATCAGATAAGATATTAATTCTTTGTTCACGGGGAGTACAGGCCAAATGGAGAGCAATGTGTGGTGCCAAAAAGGTTTTTCTCAGAGAAGATGCCTTCTCACCCGTTGGTGACATGCTCACTCCATCCCTTTCCCTCCTCCTCCCTCATTTCATCCGCTCTGCTTCATTTAAAAAGTACATTGTGGCGTACTTTGATGGCATTTCTTCAGAAGAAGACATTCCCTCCCCTTTTAATATTACAGTACGCTACAAGCTAATGAAACAGTTCGAGGAGGTCTTTTTTAGAATCTTGGACACAGAAAAACATGAACCAGGCCGCGTGAAACAAGTCAGCGGCTTTTCAGAGAACAACTACCATCAGTGCCCCTCAGGTAAAGCCCTACGTGATGCTATAGAGGCTTTCCGTGCTCATCAGCGGGAGAATCCTCATTGGTTTGAGGACGAATTATTGGAAAGCCCAGATTTAGAGAATGAGATGACCAAAGATGTAATTGATGAACACTCAACAATAATCAGAAACATCTCAACCTACGTCTGTCTCAGAAATGGAATAGTGAACGAGTTTTAGATTTTGGGGATGATCACTGCCTGGATCCAGAAAATCTTTAAAGGATTTGTTACCATGGGAACATAAGGATCCTTATGCTTTTAGAACTCAAAAATAATGTCCACAATTATAGGTTAAAAAAAAATTACAATCGCTCTCGCAGCGCTTATATGCTTCTTTGATTGTTTATGTCTTAATATTTTACAATGTGTGTTTTCTGCATGCTGCTTTGTGTCATCATATCACATTATTACTGCTTTCTGCTAGAAAACAGTTTCAGAGGAGTTTAGACAGCAGAACTCTGTGGTTGATGGTTGTGGGCTGTGTAAACAGTGTTTGGGTCAAAGTTCAGCCTTCTGGGCAAAGTTTGTAGCTTTTTGTTGCATTGGAGAAGGTAAGCAGATGACTTTTTGTGGAAAAGCTCTTTTCTTTATACCTGACTGACCAAATGAAATGAGTTGTGAAGCTTTAATATCTCATAGCGAAGGTATTTTGAGTAAATATTATCTTCCTTCTATGATAAATTATGTTTATGTTAATGTGGCAGTTGTGGTCTACATGAGTCATAGCAGCTTTTGATTGACACAAGCTTTAAGATAGAAAGTATAATCACATGGATGTGTTTGTAGAGACATATGTTTCACCCTTTCACTTAAATTAATCACATTTTAAATCAAAGAGTCCTGCATTTCACAATGTTAAGATATAATTGGTCGTACAAGCTGAAATGTGTATACTGTATGTCTTCATGATTTTGTGGTCTGAGTCTTGAAGTGCATGAACACAGTAAAGTAGGAGAAAGAGTGGCCTCTAAAAGGGGAGAGGGTGGTGGGAATTTGTGCCAGTTAACTGGGGCAAAGAGAAGCCTCACAATGGGTGAATAGGACTCATGCTCTAGAGTGGTAAAAAACACGGCACGTTGAGAAACAACTTTAGGAACATATATTTTCCTTGAAGAACTTGAGGTAAAGTTGTTTTTCATTTTGAAAATAACTAGAATTTATCCTGCTGAATGTAACAGACATAATATTTAATTAAACAGATCATTTCCACATTGTAAGCAAATAAACAAGTCTAACAAAAGTTGAGCTTTCGCTAATTTATTACATTATTTAATCTTGTAACAGTAATATTCTAATAGATTTCAAAGCGGTGGTGTCTCTTGACGACTGTTTTGTGGGTTGAACGGAGATTAAACAACTAGTTTTGATTTTAATTTCTCCTACTGATGATTATTCCTGTAGAACACACACAGTTAAAAATAGCTGAGTTACTCCAGTCAAATCTATAACGTTATCAGAGTTTTCCAGAAAACCTGAACACAATGAGAATCCTGAAGAAAGCTTCTACACTCATACTCAGAAGAGGAGTGAACACACTTTGCAACAAGGGTAAGAAAAAAAAGCTATAATTATTCCTTCATTATCAAAAATGTCTGATAATACCGATGCTGAATATTTCCTCTTCTCTTAGACTCACTCTTCAAAGTTCACCCATCCGTATCTCAGGCTTTGGCAGAAAACAAGCCAGTGGTTGCACTTGAGAGCACCATTATCGCACATGGCATGCCATATCCACACAACCTGAGGTGCCCAGAATTCTTTCCGAAGGCAGGCAAACTCAGATATTTCATTTAAGAGTTGATATTGATCTTGACTGATGTATGCATCCAGCACTGCCAAGGAGGTGGAGGCCATTGTGCGAGCTGAAGGAGCCACTCCAGCCACAGTCGGCGTGATCGAAGGGGAAATCCACGTTGGACTGACATCAGATGAGCTCAGACACCTTGCCCAATGCAAGAGCCCCCTAAAGGTGTCGCGACGAGACCTGCCTTATGTGATTAGCAAAGTGAGACTGCTACACTTCACCCTCAAATACAAATCTCAACATAGTCTCTGTGATTTGCCCAATCCAACTACTGAGCCATACTACTGTGATTTACTGCATGTAAATTTCATTTTGCACTTTTATGCGACAGAGGAGCACCATCCCTCAGCAGATTAGGATTTGGTGTGAAGACGAGGTCTTGTGATGTTTTTCATACAGCCCTTTATGCTTATGTTATATTTCAGGGTCTCACTGGAGGAACAACAGTGTCCGCCACTATGATAGCAGCACACAGAGCCGGGATCCCTGTTTTTGTCACTGGAGGCATTGGAGGAGTCCATAGAGATGGACAGAACAGTGAGCGAGCTTGCACCCTGTTGGAAAATACACAGATCTACTGTATATGTTATAGATTGCCCTCACAACCTTTCACAATAGTCTTCTTTGTCAATTGGTAGATCCACGCATTAAATACAGGTTGAATCTGTGGTCATGGAGAGAAAAAAAAGTCCAATCAAATGACCTACTAGTTTATTTTTTTTCTTTTCAAACACCCAGTGACAAACTGTTAATGCTTTGGAAGATCTCTTACGTGTGAGGACAATATGTTATCTATACTGTTTTAATTCCTCTTTCTGACACTGCACTTCTGAAAACATGCAAAGACTTAGTATTATTTGTTGCCTGTGGCTAAGTTATCTTTCATCTAGGCCTGGACATAAGCGCAGATCTTACAGAACTTGGAAGGACTCCCATTGCTGTAGTATCCGCAGGGGTCAAGTCTATTCTGGACATCGGTCGCACCCTGGAGTTCCTTGTAAGAATATGTCCACGGGTGTATGTGTGACTGAAGTGGAAAATTCTATCACCAGTCATAATTTCTATCTATTCTATCTATCAATCTATAGGAAACACAGGGAGTGTGTGTAGCTACTTATGGGTCATCAAAAAATTTCCCAGCCTTCTTCACTCCAAACAGTGGATTCACCGCACCATATCATGTCTGTGATCCTTATGAAGCTTCAAACCTCATTGGTACCTCAGCATTTATTTCCTACGTATTTATTTTTTAAACCCCAACACTAAGTTTGAATTTTGATTTGAATTAAATTGAATTAAATTTCACCCTAAGATAAATAAAGTATTTTTCATTCATTCATTTATTCATTCAAGAATATTCATTATTGCTTAATCTAAATAAGATGAAAGTGTATGGTATGTTTAGGATAGTATGTTGAAGGCAGAATATCCATTACACAGCCGTTAGGTCTCATTATTATTTGCTTTTTTCATATGTTCCTTTTTTTCATATCATTCAGCAAGCACTTTGTCACTGGGTCTCCAAAGTGGTGTCTTGATAGCGGTACCCATCCCAGAGGAGCATGCTGCAGTCGGCCTGCACATAGAAGAAGTTGTACAGGCTGCAGTGACAGAGGCAAGGTACAGGAAGTACCTGTGGTGTTTTTGTGTTCAGCTGTCATGCAAAATCCATTTTTTGCTTTTGAGATACACGATCAGTGACATCAAGGGAAATTTTCTGTCTGATTGTTACTTTCTGTTCTCACTTATTATTTTTCTAGGAATAATGGCGTTACAGGCAGAGATGTGACACCATTCATTCTTCAGAAGGTCAATAAATTGACTCAAGGAAAGTCCCTCCAAGCTAGTATCTTTAAAAGGAAATCAAAAAACCACTGAAATACTGAGAAGTTGAACAATAAACATGATTACATCAAATGGTTGAGCGGATAAGAGTAAAAAGGCACAACAAAGGTTTACACACATGATGATGCTAATGTCACAATGTAGTGTGCTCTGTGTTTTCTGCTAATGACCTTCTCACCTATGTTGCAACTACATTGTCCTTAACATGTTTTGTTTTAAGACATTGCCCTAATTCATAACAATGCCAGGGTTGGCAGCCAGATAGCCTGTGCACTGTCAAAACAAAGAAGTGAAAAAACATCAAGTCAAACCCATCAACCTGGAAAATTCCAAACAGATGAATCAGATGTTGTGAGTATGAACATGCTTACTATTTCTGTCAAACGATAAAGAGATAAAGAGAGAGAGAGATAGAATCCAAGGCTATGATGGTATTCTGCCACAGGTTGTCATAGGAGGAATAAATGTGGATTTCATTGCCAAGGGGAAAACAAAAACACTTCATGTAAGTTTCAATTCCACTATACATTTACTGTATGCACATCACAGTGGAATAGATTAAATATAATTTCTGAGAATTATTTTTATCTCTTTCAGTTTGGACACACCAACCCAGGAAGTGTCTGTCAGTCATTTGGCGGCGTGGGACGGAACATAGCTGGTTGTGATTTTTTAGTTTTTTTCAATCTGATCACTTCTGCACATTTCTTCCACTGATTGTATTTCACTTTTTATTTTGTCTTTTATTTCTTACGCAAGACGCTCTGAGTAGATTGGGCAATAGACCTCTGTTCCTCTCAGCTACTGGAGTTGACGCAAACAGTGATGCAGTGTTGAACTACTGTAAACACATGGTATGCAGACATTAAACGTTTATTGTTAATACTATTCAAATCATGTTATTCAAACATATAAAAAGAAGACTTTTCATAATTTTCTTTAGAACACAAGTGGTGTGGCCAAACTTGAAGGGCAGAGGACAGCAACTTACTGTGCTGTCATCACTGAGAGTGGAGAGCTAAGTCTTGGACTGGGAGACATGGACATTCATCAGCAGATAACAGAGCAATATGTAAGTCGTATAGAGAAACTATTTACTGTTAACCAGATTAGAGAAGGATTTGTGTTCTTGTTCGATAATATCATTACATAACACCTGTTATTCTACAACTTTTAATAAAACACTATTGCAGATTTTGATTATAATGAGAGCTGAGGTATTCATACAGTCCACAGATAATCAACTGAAACCATTGTGCTTTTTATATTTGGTTGAAAATAATTTGATGCTCGATGATAGTTTGGGTTTTGTGAAAGTGGGACAGAACCGGTTTATGACTTATTCATGAATCATTAAAACAACTCTAACCGCTGGCCTCATTTTATACACATATATAATAACTACCAGATTTTTTTTCTATTCATCGTTTGAGTAATCCTGTGGCTTTAAAAGTCACAAGGACATCAATTTAAGTTACAACTTCACCATTTTGTGTTCAAATATCTTTTCATAGGTGTCAAAGTTTGAGAGGCAGCTTTCAACAGCTGCTCTTGTGTGTCTGGATGGAAACATCCCCGTCTCCACCATCAACTACGTTTGTTCTCTTGCCAAAAAGCACAACATAAATGGTAGGCAATGAGAAATAATTCTGACGGATCATAGATAGAAGCTTTCATCAATTTGATTACAATCTCATCCTGATGTGTCATAGTGTGGTATGAACCAACGGATGCAGAAAAGGCTCGTAAGCCTTTCCTTTCAGATGCCTGGAAATCTCTGTCTTATTCATCTCCGAACATGGCTGAGCTGTGCATCATGAATAAAGCTCTGGGTATCGCAACACCTGAAGGTAAACTCTGCTCCAACACTAATATTTAATGTTTCAGCTGTACAATTGCCCATACATTTTACTTGGCCATGCCATCAAACTCACACAGTACTAAGAGCTGTTAGACTTTGTGTGAAGAATGCAAATGATGTGATGGCTGCTGAGGATGTGGTTAATCTTGTGGTAGCGCTGCCAACCTCTCTCCATGAGATCCTGGGTGTTGCTGTGGCTCTCTCACGCCCTCTTCTGGAGCATCTTCACTGTCTGGTGGTGACTCTTGGGTGTAACGGTGTGCTGCTGTGTGGAGAGCATGAAGCATGCTCAGTTAACTTGCAGCCAAGAAAGCAAAAGAAAGTAAGGGCTGTCTGTATGGAACTAGATGATGATGATTACAACAGCAATGGTGATAATGTGTTGTTTTGTAGAGGAGGCAGCTTTGTGCTCTGCACTACCCAGCACTGTCTGTCACGCCAGAGGAGATCATGAATGTTTCAGGAGCAGGAGATAGGTACAAAATGTTTCTTAATCACCTTTTTTTCCCTGTAATACAACTTTAATTGGTATTTTCTACCATAATATTTCTCTCCACGCTGTTTTAAGTCTTGCAGGTGCTTTGATGGCAGGAATTCTTCTGGGAAAAGACACGGACAGTTGTGTTCACATGGGGCTCCAAGCTGCAAGGATGTCTTTGGGATCATCACACCCCATTCCCCCAGTCCTTTCCATAGACTCTGTTAATCCCAATAAATTCGAAACACAAACATGGCCCAAACCAAGCTTTGTTTGGATAGATCAGGATTTCAGAATTTGAGTTTTGTATAAATTTTTTGTTGTTGTTTTTTTGGTTTTGTCTTTTGTATTTTCTCAATTTTCAGATCAAACTTTTGTGATTGAAATAAAATATTGTGACTGAGCTAATAAATGTTGCATACTGGCTTGATTTACTAATTATTTCATTAAATGTTTCTTTTTTTGTTCTGCATTAAAGTACATAATGTGCATTTATTTTATTGAACTGCAAATCCCTGCACATATCACAGGTACAGGAGCTGTGAAATCATGCAATATAGGCTACTGTCAGCTCAGGGTTACAAATTAGTCATTCTCAAAGTAACAAAGTCTGATTTGTCATACTGTAGCTACTTTCAAGCCCATGGACAACATTTTGGAAATTAAATCACAAATTACATTTGTTCTGATACATAATATACATACATGCATGCATACATACATGGATGGATGGAGTGATAGATGGATGGATGATTATGGGGAAATTCAGTTGCCCGGAGCTCATCCATACACACAAAACTAAAAATCATAAAACAGAGAAAGAAGGCAAATGAACCCACTATTTAAAAAGTATCCCATAGAAATAAATAAATGAGTAAATACATACCTCAGTTAATAAGATAAAATAAAATGACCATAGCCAGATGATACTGGAGTATTAAAAAGCCTGATGGCTGTAGGGACAGAAGACCTCTTCAACTCTGTCTGGCAACGCAGCGAAATGAGACTTTGCCTTCTGCTGCTTCTCTGTTTACTAAACTTGCAGTTCAAAAGAAATCTTTTGTCCACAACAACCTGAACTTTAGGCTCTGTATACCTCTCCACCACCTTCTCCAGTGTCCAAGCTTTCAGTGCTCAGAGTGGAGCCGGCCTTTTTGCTGAGTTTATCCACTCTTTCTTTTTGTTCTTGTCTTTTATGCCGCCTCCCAAGCATTAAACAGAAAAGATAATAACGATCACCACCATGACCAGTAAAGTATATGCAGCATTTCACTGAATACGTAAACAATCTCAGCTTCCAAAGAAATACAACCACCTCTGCCCTTTTCAATAGGCCACCTCCTTATGTGCAGACCACTCCAACCTGTTGTTCACATGCACACCCAGGTGTTTGTATGTCTGTGTACCACTTCTTTGTCCTCATCTCTGATGCTTACAGCCTGAAAGGGGAGATTAGACCTAAAATAGTCCACCATTCTCTCCATGGCCTTTCCTTATGAAGTTCAGCTGAATCTTGTCCACCCTACGGTCCTGCCACTGAGGAACTTTTTAGCCACTTCAGTGACTTCAGCCCCGGAGATAGGAGAGAGTCTGACTCTTCATCAGTAAGCATGCCGGTGAGATTTAAGAGGTCTTTGAAGTATTCCTTACTCTGACCCACAACATATGGAGCTGAGAACAGCAGCCCCTCATACCTATTGTACGCAGCACTGATGGAGCACTGCTCCCTCCTATTGAGCCACCAGATGGTGCAGCAGAATCTCCTCAAAGCTGTACAGAAGTCATTTTCCATGTCTTTCCAAACTCTTCCCTTGTCTGAATTTTTGCATCAGTTACAATTAGCCTACTTATGCCCATTAGCTGCCTCCAGTCCCACAGGCCAGAAAGGCCCTATAGGACTTCCCTGCTGATGTCCACCCATGAGTTCAGAGATTAGCACCACGACAGGCACCAGCATCTCTTCTCACAAGGAGAATTAACAGGCATAATGACAAAAAGGTGAATGGGAACTTAAGATAATAATAAAGATGTGCACTGAAGTCTGCTCTGCCAAGAAAGGGGCTCTAAAAATATGAAGTCAGCCCTGTTGCTACTAAGTAGTTACATATCACTATTGCAGCAAAACCCAACTTTGAATGCAGAATGGCCTCTAATTTACCATGTTTCTCATTTTTAAGTTTTAAATTAGTAATAACCACATTGTGAGCTTTAAATAATGTTCAAACTGGTCATTAATTCCTCCCAAACTTGGACAGTCGCCTGTAGTCTGGCTCCATGAGCATGACAGGATGCACATCTTTGTGGTGTAGTGGCTAAAGAGGAAAGTGGTACACCGTTGAGTAAATCTCATAGTCTATTGTACCTTCTATATTGGGTAAAGCAAAATACCACCTGCTGCGGCATCATTTAAAAATGCAGTTTTTCTGTGTCTTTGTAAAATATAGACTACTGTATGGACATATCCTCCGTCACATGACCCGTAGGTTTCTGAAGAGTCTAACTGAGGCTTGTTGGGCGCTTCCCAGTGTTGGCATCTTGGCAGCATCACATCTCCCGGAAAATACAAGAATGTGTAACAAGGTGGCGCTGAGAGGGTGAGGACAGATGATTGACACTCATCAAACTGTGAGTTGCCTGTAGCTGTGAGCTAACTGAGTTGCCTAAAGCAAACACAAGCTAACCAGCTAATGGAGGTAGGTGGCCTAAAGCTAAAAGGCACTGTTTTACCCAGCTAAAAACCACAGTTATGCCACCCTCTGCATCCTTGCTGCCAGATATCTGGCACGTTAATCAAAAGGACACACCTCTAACTGCAGGAGGAGGGCAAACATTACCCTCTGGGCAGAGGCCAAAGCCTTTGGGCCAAAGGCCAAGCCACTAGGTGCTTCTTCCAGGCCTGTATTCTTTTTTTTATTTATATACAACGCAGTAATGGAGTATGATCAAAGTCATCAGTGATCATCCTGATATAATACCAAAATTAGCTTTTATTTCAATAATTAGCTTGAGAAAACAGCTGTAGAAAAAGTTATTAATAGATTTTTGATTCTGTGAACAGTAACAGAGCACACTTACCTGCAGCAGAAGGGGGAGTACAAAGCGTAAGCAACCAAAACACCAAAAATAGCTTAATTAATTACCAATTTAATCTTGCATTTAAATTTTCTATTTACTTGTTACTACGAGTACTTACGTTTTTCCCATGATGACACTCGATATATAGCTAATGCTTTATAATAATTTTGGCACAGTAAAATATAAGCGTGTAAAGCTGTTAGAGGTCCAAGTGGCTAAATATATATATATATAGTTCTACACTTTCTATGCTGTTGTGTCATTTAACTGATAAGTAACTGTACAATTTTCGTCTGTCTGGGGACACGATGAAGATACAAATGTCTTTTGTCCCCTTGACACTTCATGTGATACAATGTTATGCGCTGGAGTGAAACAGAACAGCAAGACGAAGGCAAATGAAGTGTGAAAACTCCACTTCCCAGAATGCATCTGCCCATCTGCGCAGGCTCAGTTTAGCGAGTACTTGCTCCACTCCCTCCTCCCTACTATAATGCTAGCTAAGATGGTGGTTAGAGCGTAATTTGTCTCAACAATACCAAGAAAAGAAAGGGGCAAAACATCTCTATAGCTTTTTAATTACAACAGAACAGCACGACTACTGTTATCTTAAGTTACCATTTGTAGAAATTTAGACATTTCAGGTACATTGGCGTGCAGTCCCCGCCCAATTTGGTGTGACTCCTTTGGAGTGGAATCCTAAGCTAAATACGGACAGGGTAAGTAACGCTAACGTTAGCAAAGTCGCTAACTGGGCAAGTCGGTTTCCATCCTACCTTAGTGAATAAAGGACAGGTGTGCCTGTTACCTGCTTATCGACTAAGTGAAGAGTTTTGTCAAGCCAGCTGAATCGCTGTCCAGGTAACGACGATACCTTTAGTGCAGTGTCAGTTGTTTACAGTGCCAAAAACTTGCTGCCAGATCAGAGTTAGCTTGTGTAGGCCGCGTCGTAAGCTCGGCTTCAAAACCTCGTACGTTTTGGTGATAATGTAGCATTGAAGCTAAGCGCTTAGCATTAACCAAGCTGTCACTTTCTGTGTATCGTAACGTCATATCGTTTTTTCTTTACAACGAATGTCAGTATTGAAATAGCATTCATATCTGCATTTTTTGTTTTTGCTACTACACATACGACTAAACTGGATTTGTGCCAATAGTTAGACCGGCTTCTTCTACTAAGTCGTGGCTAGTGTTAGCTTAGCTCAACGTTAGTCAAATAACATCTGTCATAACGTACGATCCAGAAGACAGCCCGGCTGGTAACTTTAGCTGCTCTATCTAGGTAATTTCGCTTCGTACACGACTTTACCAGTGATTTGTGCTACTGTAGCAGTGAGATAGTGACACTCTACTAAATGTCAGTTTAATAGCCGAATATGCCAGGCGTCTTAAATGTTGCCATTTCGTCTAAATTAACCCGCTCCTGTCAGCTTTTATCATTCTGGGTTTGTCACGGAGTGCATCGGCTGGCAGCAGAGTTGTCACGTAGAAACCAGACTTGTGTTTAAATGCTAACAACAGTCTGTTCACTCATTTATCAACGCAGTTATATTTCCTTGTAACGTTCATCATGACGTGTCAAGTACTGTCAACCCACGAAAGATGCCCGATCCACAACATCCGCATTAACACTTAGCTGTCATTAGTTCTGTTTTTAGCTTGTTTATGAAGATCTCTACCGCACACTCAGCGAAAATGAATGCATTATAGTACAACCTTCGTGAAGGTGAAAATGTTTTTAGTTTAATCCATTTTAATCATATTTTGTGTGGCCCAGAGACCATGCTGATGCTTTTACGTTGTCTTCATTGTATGTTTATTCCAAACTTCATTAATAAAAGTGTACTGCCAGGGAGAACTTAGAGAACTCAGCTCTGTGAGTGTGTCTGAACTGCACTGGTCATATAATCTGCATAATTTCCTGAATGCCCAGTAAGTTTAAGGTGGTTATCTGTCAAATTGGCAATAAAAAGGAGGTGTTGCATTAAGCCAAATTTACAAATAAATTGCATAAAATGAGTAGAAAAATTATGTTTATCACCATGACTTATTTGACATTTAAAAACCATTTACAGTGTGATGGCTGTGACAGCTCTGGTTTAACCCAAAGACCTTTCACAACTTCCATTTTGGGGAAAATGTTTTAAATTTTTAATTATTGATAGAATTTCTAATGATTAATAAAAGGATGAATTAATTAATCTATGAATCTATGACGTAATCTGTATTTTAGAAGTGCATTTTGTAAAATGCATCAGAAAACTAAAGCCTGATAGAAAACATTGCAGGACAATGACTTTTTATAAAAATGTTTATTTCTCTGCCAGTGCAAAAAATGAACATACTTTTTAAAAAACTGTGCCTTACATTTGAGAGAATAAATCTTCAACTCTAATTGTAAATCACTGACTTTGCACTTGTATGACCATTATTTTAAATAATCCCTGTTTGTAGGTTTTGAATGTGACGTTGGCTCATGCATTTCAAAGACGAGCATGTGCATATCATAAAGAGAGATTAATGTATATGTACTGGATGTAATGTGTTGTGATCTGAATGACTGAATTTTCTCTGGGTAAGACAACACATATGTAATAGTTCAGTGATCCCTCTGTGCACTTCAAATATATCACAAATTTTACACTCTAGCAGAACTAAAGTATTGAATGTGCACTTAAAAAACTTATATTTCTTGTCAGTGAAGTTTAATATACTAGTAAGCTGGTTACTGTGTGTAATGCTGTTTTGCTAATCAGCAGGTTACATTGTTTTGTTTTTTTAGAATTTGGCCATGCTGGTCTTTGGTGTTGGCAAAGACAAAGAAAGAATGTGTTGATTTTTCAGCAATGTCCATCTTGAACTCTTTATGCTCAAGCTCTACAACTTTTATACTTATACCTGTTTTTTTTTTGGTTGTTTTGTTTTCTGTTTTTTTGGTCATATTTTTTTCCATAGCTGTGTGCTCTGTGATCAGCCGCAATACTTGCCCTCACTGCGCAATAGGATGTCCCACAGCCCTGAAATGAAGGACGACCCCATGGAATGCCCTCTGTGCATGGAGCCATTAGAGATTGATGACGTCAATTTCTTCCCATGCACCTGTGGCTACCAAATCTGCCGCTTCTGTTGGCACCGCATCCGCACAGATGAGAATGGCCTCTGCCCCGCCTGCAGAAAGGTGAGGAAAAGATGCAGTGGATGTTGGGCTCCAAAATCAATCAAAACGGGAGCTGTTTTATATGCACCTGACAAAACATAGTTGATGATTTTGTGTTCAGATACTTTTTAAGAAAATAATCCATTGCTTCATTCCCCCTTTTAAGTGGCCAGTTTGACAAAATATCCACAGTTTAAGTTGATTCTTTTTGACAGCTTAGTGTGTATAAAGGAGTAAGTGTATAAAGGAGTTTATAACTAAATTCAGTGTTTTTGATCGTTTGTTTTTTTTTAATGTAGCCATACCCAGAAGATCCTGCTGTGTACAAGCCTCTGTCACAGGAGGAGATCCAAAGGATAAAGAATGAAAAGAAACAGAAACAGAACGAGAAGAAGCAGAAGGTGACAGAAAACCGCAAGCATCTGGCTAGTGTCAGAGTGGTCCAGAGGAACCTGGTGTTTGTGGTAGGGCTCTCGCAGCGACTTGCTGACCCGGAGGTGAGTACAGAATCACAACTTATAAGTTCAGTGACTTTTGCTACTAGTTATACCCAAGTGTTGACATTTTAAATATTTCAGCATGATGTGCAAAAATAAAAGCATTAGCTGCTAGATTTAGGTTGGCATACGCAGACAAGTCTAGGTAGAATATAGTCTGAGAGGAAATGATGTAGTCTGAGTAGCATTGCACATGAATATGGTGCATAAAAGAACCAATTGTATCCCCTAAACCTTTTGTATTTTTCCTCCACAGGTCCTAAAACGACCAGAGTATTTTGGGAGGTTTGGGAAAATCCATAAAGTGGTCATCAATAATAGCACATCTTATGCAGGTTCACAGGTAAGAAGTGGCGTAGTTTTAAGAAATGAATGTTTTATCATTTGTATTTTCAGGGACTTATAACTAAACTTGTGATTGAAAGTTAAGAAATGATTAATCAGGAAATGAGTAGATCATAAAAAGAAGTATTTGCCACAGCAGTAAGGATCCTTTGCACACAAAGAGCCACAGACTTTGTGTTTGACTTGTATGTTTACTTTAATTCTCTGTTTACAACTCAGGGGCCCAGTGCCAGCGCTTATGTCACTTACATCCGTTCTGAAGATGCTCTAAGAGCAATACAATGTGTGAACAATGTGGTTGTTGATGGCAGAACACTCAAGGTAAGACATTTAATCACAGCAAGTTAAATTTGTCACCAAGTTCGGTTTCAGGTGCTTTTTCTGTGTGTAGCTGTCATTAGAAGTTGAATTTGTATAAAAGTAATCAGTTGTTTTTTCTTGCACAATAATTAGTCACAAGCATATTTAACTTTTTTAATAGATTTAAATTTGTTGCTGTGGGATCATTAAATTGTTCCCTAATTGCTTTTATTTTTGGGTTCCCCTCACAGGCTTCTTTAGGCACAACAAAGTATTGCAGTTACTTCCTCAAAAGTATGCAATGTCCCAAACCTGATTGTATGTACCTACATGAGTTGGGTGACGAAGCTGCTAGCTTTACTAAAGAAGAGATGCAGGTAAAACATTTTTTGTCCTGTTTTTTGTGTTTTGTAATAATTTGTTAACGGGTTTTTAAAAAAAATGTTTTGCTTCATTTTAGGCAGGGAAACATCAAGAGTATGAGCAGAAACTCCTCCAAGACCTCTATAAAATTAACCCTGGCTTTCTACAACCTCCAGCTTGTGGAACAGAGAAGTCAAAGAGTAAACCCAACTCCACACAGAGGTTAGTTGTTGGTGTGTTTGTGTTGTACTTTGATATGTGATGCTTTTTTATTAAGAAAAGTTTATTCCTGCCTTGTAACAGAACCAACAACAGCAATGGTAAAGATGGGTGGCCGACATTGTCAGGGCATAACAAGCTGCCCAACGGGCTTTCAGAAGACCGGAAGTCCCCTCCGCTGTTAGACTATCTAGACCAAGAAGCTATTAATTCAGATGGGTTAGAATCAGAGCTGGCTCCTGGCCAGCGCACTGCCTTGTCCCCCTTCTCCTCCAACTGTGACAGTAACAGGTACTACTTAGCACTTAGTGAACAAATGCCTTGCATATTCTTTAAGAACATATATTTTTCTGCATTTTTTGTGACCTGTATGAATCTTTCCTATACTTGTTTGTAGTCCCAGTGACAAACCTCCAGAGTCTATTGGTATGATAAATGGAGAGACTTTACAACAGGTAAAACATCCTGTATACTTTTTGTGGTAACATAGAAATGTTAGGGTGAATATGTGGATTGTCTCACATCAAATTATTTTTTCTCTGATATTGTAGATGCCCACCAGTGACTCCCCATCCCCTCCCCCGGGTCTGACCAAGCCCATCCTGGTGGTGCCCATCAGCATGTCAGACCTCTCAGCCCGTTCACCTTTCGAGGGTGCAGCAGCTGAGTCCCAGTCCCTCTTTTCAGACAACAGCAACTTCAGACATCCTAATCCTCTCCCTGCTGGTCTGCCCCCCTTCCCCAGCTCTCCTCGTACCAGTTCTGACTGGCCCATGACCCCTGAACCGCAGAGCCTCTTCACATCAGGTATCCATTTAACTGCATTTATCTTTTTTTTTTAATGTTAATATAGCCTGCTGCCTAGTCATGAGGGCAAGGCCTCATGATCAAACTGAAGCTGGATTTATTCTCGTGTGGCGTCTGCATGAGGTTGAATACGGCACCACCATAGGCTCAGCGTAGGTCCATGGAGGCACGCACCTCTTCCAGAACTGATGTGCACCTCTACTACACAGCACGGCTACACAAACTCTTTTTCAGAGCTAGAAAATGCATCAGACCGGCTTGTCAGAATTTTCCAGGATTTCGCTCTCTCAGCCTCAATTATGTTTACATGGTATTTGCGTCACATTTCACTCCCCACACTCGCTTATTATTGTTCTCCTTTCTCCCAGACAATGAGCTACAGGAGAGGGAGAGTTACCTTGACGTCATCTACTCTCGACCGCTCGGAATTACACGACAACTTGAACGCACCATAACTTTGTTTTCTGCAATTACAGAAATCACAAATGACTCTCCCCTAAAGCTAAACCTAACTGGTCTAACTCCAACATCTAAACTTTCAGTATAAGGCGCTCATTTTCTTTTGGGCATCATTAAGAAAAAACACTGCTATGTTGAAGTTAACTGTTTACATGTTAGTGAATCATGTTAGTGTTGGAAGAGAAACGGATGGATGTTGCTTTAATATGTTAGTTAGAAATGAGCCTATATGTTGAAAAAGAGAAACAATTCTGTTATACTTATATAAACACATACAAAAGTGGCAAAGTTGGCTACTTCATCATACAGCAAGAACGTTGGATGTGGACACATTTGTATGTATCCACACTGTTCTGATGCCTCATATGATACATGAGTCCCTTTTCATCGACTCATATCTGGTCACTCCAGCAGATATATTCTCTTGTGATTGGACAGTTTGTGATTACGTTTCTGGATTTTTGGTTCTTCTCAAGCAATTTGTACGGTAACCACCTTTTTAAAAATAATGACATGCAATGAACTTATTTCTTCATTTGCTTCCACAAGCTTTTGGAGGCACCAGTAGGCCATTGTTGCAGGGAATACCTGCTGGAACTAGAGTAAACCTTCAAAAGGTCTGATGGTTCACTCCACTCTGAGTTTATCAGCTGATACCGGCTCTACTGCCACCTATAGACCCATAAGAGAAACTGCAACATGAAGCTGCAACCCTACGCCTAAGTGTGAGAGCACATTTCACCAGCATTGGCTACACCAGCCCTATTGTACGCAGATGCAGCGATGGTATAAATACGTCTTAAACAGTTGATGATTTGGTCTTATTACTTGAAGAAATTTTCAATTCTTATATTACTTTCTCAAAAACCATAGTGATGCAATGGCTATAGGCAGAGTAGTCCAAGTCATGAGGCCCCACTAAGTTGTCTTTTCTTTTCTCTCCTCACAGACACAATACCAGTGTCTTCCTCCACAGACTGGCAGGCGGCCTTCGGCTTCGGCTCGTCCAGCAAACAGCAAGATGACGACTTGGGCTTCGATCCTTTTGACGTCACCCGCAAGGCTTTGGCTGACCTGATAGAAAAGGAGTTGTCAGTTCAGGATCAGAGTCCATCGTCCCCCGGGGCCCTCAACCACGGAAGCAACCATGGTCCCGGCCTGCTACCCTCCAACCCCAGCACCTCCCACCACTTCCCCAGTGGCCTGCCACGCCACCCCCAGCTTCACCACAGAGCCATCTACAGCTCCTTCAGTTTCCCCGGCGGTCACAACAGCCAGGCCAGTCAACAGCAGCAGCAGCAGCAGCAGCCGCCAGCTGCCAGACACCCCTGGATGGGCGTTCCCACACGGAATAACCTCCCACACTTGAACCACTCAGCCAGTGCTGCCTCAAACAGTAACTTCCTAGACCTGAATCTGCCCCCTCAGCACAACACAGGGCTGGGAGGGATTCCCATCTCAGGTACCAGACACCTAGGTCACCTTGGCACTTTTCTGTGTCCCATGGAAGCAGTGCATGTTAAAACAGATGTGCTACATAATGAAGTTATTTAATCTCACAACACATTAACACTGAATACCAGATCAGGATATTTGTTTTGATTAGCTTTTATTGATTTTAACTGGAAACAAAAGCGCTGCAATTAATCTGATCTGAACACCTGAGGAACTGACACGTGTGTATTTTCTTCCCTCCCTGCAGAAAACAGCGGCTCTATAGACGGCTTAAATGTGAAAGAGTGGCAGGATGGCTTGAGAGCTCTCCTGCCCAACATCAACATCAACTTTGGTGGCCTCCCAAATTCCTCCTCCTCTTCATCCTCCTCATCTTCCAACAGTGTTAACCACATCGGTGGGCCGACAGGGCCAGCAGGCATCTCGCACAGCTTGAGCTGGGATGGCACAGCCAGTTGGATGGATCCAGCTATTATTACAGGTAGAAGTGTCTGCTTCTCTTACCTTCCCTTTTGTAATTGTTGTAAACAGTATGACTTACGCAAGTAACTTTTATTTTGATATTTGGTAGCTTCTTTCTAAATCGGTGTCTTTGTAAGACAAAACATAAAAATCATTGAACTCCCCTTCAGTTTGTTTTCAATCATGCATTTTAATTGTGACAACAGTTGGTTAGCAAAGATCATTTTAAAGTATCCAAAATGGCAATTGATGAGTTGCAAATAACTGTTAGATGCAGCCACATCAGTATTATAAACCTTGTGAATATTTAATCAGCAGGATGTTAAAGGAATACTCCGCCCTCCGAATGATGTGCCTTCATTTTGTACTCACCGTCATGCTGAATAACACTCTGGAACACTTTCTTGATGTTCATCATGTAGCCGGAGATATCGGGAG
>JAVQJG010142936.1:0-10177 GCA_036024015.1 Craterocephalus amniculus
GAGAATTTAGAGTGCCCAATTAACCTCACATGCATGTCTTTGGACAGTGGGAGGAAGCCGGAGTACCCGGTGAGAACCCACGCATACACGGGGAGAACATGCAAACTCCACACAGGAAGTCAAACCCCTCCTCAGCCAGAATCAGACCAACTTGGGACTTGAACCCACGGCCTTCTCACTGTGAGGCCGCAGTGCTAACCACTACACCACCGTGCAGCCCCTATTGTAAGTCGCTTTGGATAAAAGCGTCAGCTAAAATGACAGTAATGTAATGTAATGTATTCATTATCCGCGTACTAGTTAGTTCTGTAATGCCATTTATTATTCGTCATTCTCATCTCACTAACTCCATCATCTCCTCCCTTATCTTATCTCTGAGCTCTGTAAATAAGGCTGAAAGCTGAAGCTTCACTGCGTGCAGATCCCCTGCTGCCACTGGCCTATCAGAGGCAGAACATGCCCTCTGTGAAGCCCGAGGCTGCAAAGATACAGCTCTGCGTCACTGTAGACTGTAACTGACCGAGGACGATACTGAGCAGCTGATGATGATGCCAGATTTGTAGAGACACTTGGAGAAAAACAACACGAAACAAAATATACCATCATCATCCACTGGCAAACGTTGTTCGTTTCTCCTGAAACATTATGCAGCTTGAAATATTTGTTCTTCAGCTTCACTGGATTCAAGCAAAGTAAGCAATTGAATAAATATTTATACACTCTGAACATCATTCTGCTCATGTGAGTTATTTGCTCCCATACAGAATATGTCTATGTGTTTATAGAAAATGTAACTGTTCACACATATTGGCAACTGCATATAAAAAGCTTAACAACCCTAATGGAGCTCTTAACTGGTGATACAGCCACAATGAAGTATCAATCAATATTTGGCACTGTAGCTCACATATCTCACTATCACGAGCTTCCAGTCCGTAACAGTATTGATTGGTTTTTATTTCTTTATTACACAGGTTTAGACAGAAGTGTGGTATTTTACAAGGAAATTAGTGAATCAGTGATGCAATTTTTTATGTCCTGTTTTCTTACAGAATCTCAGTTGTTTATTTATTCATTGCTTTTCAATTCTGCTCCATTTAGGGGCATTGTTGTGTGTTTTTCTATGTGGATGTTTGCAGGTTGCACGAGCCATGAGATAACGTCCTGCAGCAATTTTTGTCTGCCAACATGAAAACTTGCAGGGGCAAGAAATTCATTTTGCACAAGCGAAGCAGCTTGAACTACAGCATCAACACACAACACATGTGGAGAAAAGGATAACTCTTTTTTTATCTAGCTTGGACTGACAGGTTTGTTCCTGTCCTCTCCATAGTTTATTTTTTTGTCTATATGTCTGTATGGTTGCAGTCCCTTTACATTTGCTTAAAATGTATCCAGTTTTCATTCCAAATATACTCTGCAGTGGTACCTAGATAGAGGACATAGTGCAAGAAGTAAGCAGAAGTGTGTAACAGAATATCCAAGACAGAAATGCCATCTTATCCGTAGTGATGTCTGTTCTTTACATGTTATAAATACTACATACTGTAGACGTACCCCACAAGTGAGAAAGAGGAACAAGCAGCAATGAATTATGTAGGCGCATACGTCATCAGCACACACACTCGCTCACTGGATCCACTTGAGAGTTACTCGCTCTACTCACATATTGGCATCTTTCCAATCTTAATACCAGGGAGCGTGCAGAGTGGTTTAAGTCTTCACAAAATCCAGTCTATCTCATGCAGATAGTTGCAGTTTGACTTCAACCCCTCAAGACAAGTTAGAAGAACATTTCTGAGCTGCAGTATATTTGTTGAAAAAAAAACACACACTGCAGTCCACTATTTGATTTCCCTGATAGAAGGAAATCATACCGTGGGATTGCGCCAGAGTAAACTGAGCCATTAAGTATTTAAATGCATGAAAATATGACAACTTATGCTAATCTTTTGTGTTTGCACATCCTTTGAAAAAACAGTGACTTGGGTTGTCATGTGAGTAAAAAGCGTGACCGTATCACACAGATGGAAAAGTATGTATATCGTAAGATGGTGAGTAAAGAATCCCTGTATGTCAGGGGTGCCCAAGTCAAGTCTAAGAGCTACTGTCCTGAAACGTTTAGAAGCATCCCCTCCCCAACACACCTGAATCAAATGGTTGAACTCCTTCATGCACGTCATTCAGCGCTGCAGAGGCCTGGAAGGGAACCATTCATTTGTTCCAGGTGTGTTGGAGAAGGGATTCATCTAAGCAGCAGGATTGTAACTTTCAAGTTATGAGCACAGCTCTGCAGCTTCAAACAGATTTAAAAAAAAATTATCTTATCAGGATGACACATGACTGAAAAGCATCTTTCCCTGCCACTCCTAGAGCTATTCTGTCGATGGTAATGATTGGGCTGGTTTAACTCCTTTGGTCAAGTCACGTTACGTAGCTTTCCTTTCTGATTTGTGATAGGTATCCACCCCAGAATATATAAAACAATACATTTTCAGACATTTGGTATAAAATCTGATAAAGCGTTGATGCTACTTTTAACCTTTTGATCTAAGATTCAATTCAGTTCAGCATCAGTCCACTGAAAAAAAGCCTCTTGGCTTTGTTGTTAAAAGTATTGGTTTGTCAGTAAATGTCCTATACAGTGGTAATATATGTCTCTTTCCTGCTCTGGCCTTCTCATGGTCTTGACCTTCTCAGTATTGATGCTCTGTGTTGTTGTATCCAGGAGTATTTTCTCTCAGCCTTGCAAAATAAATGGCAGAGACATACCATCAGCTCTTATCCGAGTGTTTCAGAGCTGAGGTAAGGTCGCAGCGTGACTCTGCAGCCTCTCAGACCTGTTTGTAGTTCTTTGAAAACTAGCGCAGAGCACAGACACAAGAACATACACTGCTTTGAATTTATGTTGCAACACCAACCAAACCCTCCAACACTTGGCAGAAGTAATGAATAAACCAGAAAAGTAGAGCAGCTTCATTTTTGTATGGTTACATCACAGCTTCCCAAACAGGGCGTGCACTTGTTGCGTCGTTAAAGTTGAAACTGCTCCAGTAAAAATTATCCTGTGTCATGGAATTGATTTAAAATGTCAGTACAGGGCAGCATGTTTCTATTTTTTTCTGAGAAGGTGAAATGTTTCACTGCAGTTAAACTATTACTCCTCCACTCGAACCTTATTAAGTTCACCAAGAAGCCAGTGACACTGGCAGGATGAAACTGATGCTGGCCATTGTCCCTTCAGCAGCAGCCAGAACCCCTTCAATTATAGATGATTCAGCTACCTTTCCTGTCCACCTCCCTTTAGTCTCCATTCCCCAGTCCCTCATTCTTCTCTCTCTCTCTCAATCCCTGTCATTATAGCCCTTCTACGCACCTTTGGTACAAGCTTTTCTTCCTGCCCCCACCTCCATTTTTCAGGCTTAAAGTCCTTTAATGGAGTAAACCAATGAGAGAATAATGGAGCTGCCAGATGTGGATCTATTTAATCCCCATGGCTCTATATATGTTTAAAATAGATACAAACGCTGTGGATATTACTGCTCTCCTGTCACAATGACCCCAAGGTTACAGAGACCATGCCGTCTTTTTAAGGTTGTTACAGCTTAAATTGGTTTTCCAGGCTTATCCAAAGCTATGTCCACACATATAAGAACATGGTATGTCACCTTCATGCCACTAAAAAGCCCTGCAAAATCATATTGAAGACAAAAAAAAACTAAGGTTGTCCCTGAGCAACTGGCTTTCCCTTCTCAGAACCACAATGTAAGAAGATGAGCTGAGTTATTTGCTGTGTGCTGTGCTGAGATCGTGACTTGAAAGAAATGGTTTGCAATCTGTGCTTGCATTCATTTCACCTGACGCAAGTCACAGATATGAGTGGTGAAGGTTTAAGTGCATTCCATACAGTAGCATGACATGGAAACAGGAGCAGTAGCGCTGTCACTGCCTGATGGATACTGGTGTCTAACACCCCAGTAAACCATTTTTACACAAATCCAAAAAATGAGAATGTTTGGTGGAGCATTGGATGGGCAGCATATCTAATAACATACATTCGGATGTAAAATTCAAATGTGCCAGACACAGGTTTAATATTTTAATATGGTTTTAAATAATTTTACAACTGCATAATAGAAAGTCCAACCGAACAACTTATGTCCTGACACAACCGGAAATAAACCCTGATGCTTTGAAAAAACTTCTACATTTTATGTAAAATGTGTTGCTTGTTATCTTCCATTTCTCTGCTTTTCTCCATCTTGGGTGCATTTCTGTGTTTTCCAAATACTGTCCTCCCAAAAAGAACAGACACCACCCAAATTTAACAACAAACTAGGTAGGTAAAGGCCTCACTTTGGATAACTACTAAATGGATGATTGTTTCAGCTGGTAACATGTTATGTAACCATAACTGATGCAGTAAATAGCTTCTCATTTCAAAGATGCCACTCTGTTTCAGAAGGGTCAAACTAATAGCATCAAGCAAAAAAAAAAGATACTGAAACTACTAAAACAGGGTTAAGAACTGTCCAACACATTATATATATACATCCAATACATTAACTATTACCTTTGAGGAAGAAATGTGGTCAGAAAGAAATCTTGAAAGATTGTGATCTGTGAACAACTAAAATTTAAAAAAAAAAGAACAATAGAATTCAGGGCTGTGTTTACTAAAGTAAGTCAGAATATTTCAGTATTTCTGTGATGGAAAAGATGTGTCCCCATAAGAAAGCACCACACAGTTTGGCTAATTGAGGGAAAAAAAACTTACTAGGGAGCATATACTCTGGAGCTATGTCACCAATGCCACAGCAAATATGTAACGGAATTAAAGCTAAAGCAGTCCATCAATATACTAGAACAAGCAACTTTAAGTTTGAGCAGGCAGAGTGATTTGGTGGAAACAGTGGAACACATTCGTTTTTATCTGATTGCATAGCCAGCACACCTCATAACTGCTAAAAGCAACATACATAATAATCCCAGAATAGAAGAGATGGAGAAATCAGGTGTTGGAAGATAAATAATTAGCTGGGATGCCTGTACATCTTATATTCTGAGCATTTGACCTGATGTGAGAGGCCACATGGCATCACATGACAAAGTCAAGACATGTTCTTTTGCTCAGGTTGGAAAATGCTGCTCTGTCTGTTTCTGCAATAAAGCAACCACTGTTGGTGAGAAATGCGACCATTCTGAACACAGCCCGTATACGACAGTCATGCAGTCAGAATAAAAATAAAACCATAGAAGACACAACTTATGTCCTAGTGCAAATTATTTTCTTTCAATAGAAAATAGTTTTAGGTTACAGGAAAGCTTTCTGACCAAATAAATATGTGATCTATGTTTAGCTCTAAAGCAAATAGAGGTATGTGTGTTTGTGAATGTTTACCTTGTTATTTTGGCTATACACTGATGTCTGATCTGTTTGTCAGGGTGGTTACCATAGCAATAAGCTTGGCTTTTGGTTTCTTTTTAAGTGTATTAATATAAAGAATTTCATTTTCTTTCCTCGTATTCATTCTGCCTAGAGCAATCTAACCAGAGAATTTTCTTTTTTAATGTTTCACCTGTGGAGCTGCAATGCTGAGTCCAGGGTTGGCCAGTTCAAACCTCTCCTGGGATTTCTCTCTGGCCAGACGAGCTGCCTCCTTCACTTCTTTAAACTGTTCTGCAAACTGAAGGTGGAATAAGAGAAAAGTCACAATAAATGTAATGTTCAACAGCTTCCGATTACATTTGACCACCTCTTCATCACGGGAACTTAAGGGGTAATTCAAGTGGTTCTAGGTTTAAAAAGTCCAGACATACAGGTACATGGGAGCCGTCTTTGATTCCCAGGTAAAACACAACCTGTGTTTTTAAGCTGTACCTGCTAAAGGAGCTCAATAACTTCAGTGTCTGCCAGAGCTTTTAAAATAATTTCACTGGTGCTTCAGTGAAGGTTTATCAACTTTCTCATTTTTGTGCAGGTTTAAAGGGTTTAAGGAGGAAGAAATAAATTGCATGGTCCTGTCAAGGTCGGCTCTAAGATTACTGAAGCCAAGCAGGAAGACCTGAGCTCTTTCTGGGAGTAACAGCAGTCCAGAAGGCAAGGAACATTATTAGCCAACCTGACTTTGTACTAGCAAGGAAACCTCCCCAAGCCCTCTGGTCCATGATATCATGCTTCCCCTCAGACAACAAATAAATACAGATTCCTTAATTCCTCCAGATTAAAGCTATTGAATGCGTAAGGAAATTTGTTTTGATCCCTTTCAGAATTTTCATTTCAATTGTCTTTTGTTTCAATAGTGTGACGTTTCTTGTAGTATCTTCTATTTATGTATTACCTTTTAATGAATGAACCAGATTCCAAATGAACTTACCTTAAGGATTAATATAGTGTTCTGTATCTGAATTTATGCATTTTCTGTTGTAGTAATCTCATATCTGATTACTTTTTATTGTTTTCGATATCTCATACATTAAATGTTATTTTTCTGAAATCTTAATAATCATATTCACTAAAAGAAGCATTTACATGGTGATGAAAATAAAAGTTCCACGTGTATTCAGAACACTAATATTAGTATTCAAATGCATTGCAATTTATCTGGTGCTGATCCAACGGTTTTTCCCATTAAAACTCTGTCTTCTTGAAGAATGAAGCGTTTTATTTGAATGTCCGACATGTTTACCTGCTGCAGCTGCTGCTCGGTGGAGAACCCCAGTCCGTAGACGGTGTTGGCCCGGCTGTCTGCCCACTGACCGAATTTCTGAGAGGTTTTGGTGAAAGTCATGTTTGGAGTGATGGTGCTGTTGATGATGGCCTGGACACACAGAGAAAATGATAGTTATCATTATTTTCCCAACAGACATTTCATACTGCAGTACAGAAGTTCAGTGAATAAATAAGAACAAGGTCAAGTTTAATGTGATGTAACTTAAAAGTGTTTAGATGATCCACAGCAGATAAATAATTTATAAAACGACCTACAAAAACTAGAATATTCACACAGCTTCCCATCAGATGAGTGTTCAATTTGCAAAATTTATTTTTCTGTTGTTTTTTTTTTAGCAGTGATGAGAGTCAAGGTGCATTCCCTGTTGAGATGTATTTCCATTTACTCTGAGGTGCCTCACATCATTCAAAAGCCTGATTTCAAAAGGCCGTTTTTTCAAGGACAAAGAATTCATAATAGACAGAAAGAACTAGTAAGAATATGAATAATTACAGTCACCTTCAAATGTCACATTCACTGATATGCTCACTGAACTCCAACAGGCAGCCATTCAATGTGCAGATCTCTACAACAAATAATGTAGAAGCTTCATACTTCTATGAGGATGCAAATGAGCATCCTAAACAAACCCAACAATGGAACAGTGAGATTAAGATCACGGCTTGCATTTAGATTGTGCGGCCCTTTGTGTTTGGAGAGGCTATTTACTCACTTACAGGTATTTATTAATAATAGAAATATATTAGAGAGCTGCAAATAAAGACAAAGTACCCAAAAACCAGGACTCAGAAAAAAAGCTTAGAGGAAAAGCTTGTTGTGAGGCGTGACAAGCTGTTCAGCAATATTCTCTAGTGAACAACCTGATCAGGTGGTTTTGTTGCCAAATGGTTTCTTTGGTCTCTTCTCCAAAAGCCTCTAGTCTCATGGGGACAAACTGGCATGAGCGGCTGCGTTTTCACCGAGTTTCAACTGCTAACAAGATATCCTGTTAAAAGTTGAGACTCCCGGGTGTTTTAACATCGCTCTGGATGCTGCATTACCAATGTTGGTGTGTTATAAATATTCTGCTGACAATGTGCAGATCTAACGAATACATCCTCGCCCATGACAGCAACATCAGAGCAGCACGTAGTTCGATTTATTTGAGGAATCTCCAGACATGCTGAATAAAGTGGGCTAAATAAAACACGAGTCAGGAGAATATTACACTCCACAAATGAAAAATCTTTTCCCTAATTTAATACTGGTACTACATGAACAAAATATGAGCTCATTGTTGAAACACTTTACTTTCATGCTTGATTTACTGAGCAGAAACAAAATAAGTTCAGATATTTTTTTTGATAAATTAAAAAGTCCTCCTGAACAGATTTACGTACAGCCATCTCCATCCCTGCTGTATCATTTCTGACAATCAGAAACCTAACTAAACGCTCCCTTTCTGATCACCTGTCCATGAAACTCGCAGACGGCCGGTGAAATGTTTCCCAGCAAACTTCTAGGATGTGTTTTTACGGAAGAAAAGGAAATCTGCAAGTGCACACCAGACACAGGGGCATCTTATAAAAGTGTCGGAGTCCCACCTTAGTCCCGCCCACACTGATGATGCGGTAGACGCTGCGGTTGGCATCATAAAAGAAGGACACGGTGACGGCGTGCTTGCTGGCAGGCAGCCAGTTGCGTTTGGTGGCCGGGTCAATCTGGAAGACATGAGCTCTGGCGCTGAAGATGGGCTGCTCCCTTTAAAGCACAAGACAAAGAAAACCAACATAAAGTTACTGATTTAAGTCACATTTAATAAAATAACGAGTAGGACGGAATAATGTGAGTTTTCGGCTGGCCGCTGCAGGCATTCATTCGCATTAGAAGATTCCAGTGATAATCAACACACTTCAGTTATGAGTATTTGAATAATGAATCTGGAAAAAGCGATAACTACGGTCACAAGTAAAGTACAGTCGTCTTTCTCTGATACCTTGTGTTTTTTGCAAAGTAGAGACAAATTATTTTAAAAGAGAAAATGTTAAAAGCCATCTAATGGAAATGTCAGTTTGCAATATAAAGCTCAGATATTTAAAAACTGATGGCCAGTAAAAAAAACTGTGCTTTCTTTCTACAAAAATGACACATCCATCCATCCATAAATCCTTTTCCTATACTCAATTATTCCGATGCAGGGTAGCTTTCAAAACAGAGACACTAACAATAAGTAATGTTTACACTTTGGAAGACTTTAGAAATAACAATCAACCTAAAATGTTTGTTGCTGGACTGTGGGGGGGAACTGGAGTACTGGAAGAGAACCAATGCATGCATGGGAATAACATGCAGCCTGCACAGAGAGCCCCAGCAGAGGTTCAAACCAGGAACCTTCTTGCTGTGATGTGACTGTGCTTACCACCACAGCAGCACCGTGCAGCCTTCAGTGTAAACATCAAAAGTTAATAATTGTCTGAGTGGCACCTGGTTTGAAAGTTTTTTTGTGTTTAGTTTTTTATTGATGCATCGCACTTTGTTATGCATTTCTCATTTCTACCCTGGAGTATCTGCACTCTCTCCTAGAGAAGAAATCCCCAACTTGTGGTTTCTCTGTAGAAATAATCGTGTCCTTTATTGAGCTGAAACTTATTACAGCAACCATTTCTTTGAAAACTTAATTACTCCGTTCAATTTGTAGAGAAGGTCGGACACAATAGAGCATTTGGAACTGGAAAGTTACCCAGACTGTGCATTCTCTGCACTCTCTGCAAGGGTTGATGCCCTGTTTAAAGATAACAATCTGGATCAGCACCACATTTTAATGGGCTTTGCTTTAACCCATGCTCCACCTCATTAACAAGAAACTCTAGATGAGTTGTCAAGGAAGGAGTTTAAATTAAATGATTCATTTCACTTTTAGAAACAGACATGACAGTTAAGGCAACTTAAGATCAAATACATTTTACCAGTAGGACTGTCTACTGGAGTATACCTTTTTTCCCGATGTTTAATCAATCATTCTACAACAAAATGTCACTTTCAGTGAGAGGGTGAATATATATTACCCAGAGTGAACTCTTCATTTGACATGTCACTCCATCACAGACAGAGAGGTGAGGCTAAGGTCAGGTGTTACATGCCTGACTTTGTGGAAAATAAATTTGCTGACATGTAACACTCCCCGTACAGCCAGTTCCTTAAAGATGGCTGAACTCTGAGTTGTTAGAGTATAAGTGTCGAACAGTGACTTTAGGTCTATCGCAAAGCCACATTTTAGAATTCATGAGTGTGGATTATATCATATGATTTAGGACTCCGATAAAAAATAAAATTTTTGGTTATAACACTTAGTTATAATTTTTTCAGTTTAAACTTAAAAGCAAAACAGCAAACAATAAAAATTTACTGATTTATACAATAATACAATATAAATAATTATACAATACTCTGCATATATAAACACA
>JAVQJG010142967.1:0-35703 GCA_036024015.1 Craterocephalus amniculus
CATACGGAGAAAAGAGACCATGCATCAAAGCCCTCAATTATTGAGCGTCCCATCCAAAAGTTAGTGGTCCTTATAGAGAGTGAATAACCATCAGTTCTACTGCCAGACCGATATGAACACAGTGGTCAGTTATATGATATTTATTATTTGTTTTTGCTAAACTTATCTTATGGCGGTCCTGTTATGTTCTAGAAATCCCATATGACTCCCAAGTTTTTAGGTCATAATATGATTTGGTGGGAGTGTAAGTGACCACTAGCTACCTCATTGTTTATTTTGACGATGACGTCACTTGTGCTGCGCGCTATGGAACTTGTTCAGATGCAAGCTTCCTTCCGTCTAGACACGACAGCATAAAAAACGATCACTGTGTTCCATCCAACATGTGCCAAACAGGCTAGCTGTGCCTCGTGTGACAGTGGGCTAACGCTAACGTTTCAAGTCGCAGTTTGCACCCTTGGCAAGCGGAGCGAGTTTTCATGGTGCTTATGAGTGGTGCTGGTGGTGTCCAGAATCTTCCTGCACACCCCAGATGTGAACCAACAAAATGCTGCACCTGTCAGAAGCTCTCTTCTTTCCTTATTGATGCCAAGGGCTGTAACACTGTACATGGACTGTATTTATATGTTGAGCTCAGATGCTGGCTTTTCTTTCATTAATTTCAGTTTTTGAGATGAAAGAATTACCATTATGCAATTCTGCTTAAACATCAGAATCTGAATCAGTGTGAAAAATGTGCACATACAAGGAATTTGTTTTGCCACAGTGATGCAAAAAACAGAAAAATGGAAGGAAAAATCAGACAGAATATAAATGGTATTTAAAGAGCATAAAGTATAAAATATAAGAAACACTACGCATCTATTTAAAAGTAAAGGTTTGTGTGTTTATAAACTGTGTAGTGCAAAGGAGAAGTAATGAAACCAGAGGGAATACATAAATATAAAGTAGAAAGAGAATATAAATTAAAGCTGTTTCTGTGATGTGAGGTTTTGGTCATGATGGACTGCAGTTTCCTGCCAGAAGGGAGAGGGATGAATAGTTTATGACTAGGGTGGGAAGGATCGGCCATGATCTTTGCTGCCCACCTCAGAGTCTTGGAGGAGTATTGCAGCCAACCGGATGATGCACTGCAGTCTGTCTTAGTCTCTGACAGAGGCAGCAGGGATGGTGATGGAGGTGGTGAGGATGGACTCAGTGATGAAGGTGTAGAAGTGCTCCAACACCGACCTGGGCAGCTTGAATTTCTCCAGCAGGAAATAAATCCTCAGCTGAGCTTTTTTATGATGATGGAGCTGATGTTGTCCACCCAGGTCCAGGAAGATGGCCAGGAAGCAGCAGGACTCCACAGTTGAAGAATCAAGCACGGCTACGGTGGAGGGAGGGGCTGCGCTCTTCAATCATGATTTAATATCAGTAAAAAAATGATTTTCTAAATACATTTCCAGCACATTTAACCTGAAAGGTTAACATTCCTAACTTTTGTGAGTGACGCAGCTTATATAAAAGGCAAATGTCCTTCCACATAAACTGCAGTTTGCCTTTGCACCACCAGAGGTCAGTGTTGCTTCAGAGACACATCAGCCTTCTGTCAAATGCAGAAGCAACATTTTCTATCGCATCTGAACAGCTTCGGTGGAATTAAGTGTACTGAGTAGGTTATGTTGCCACTTTATTTATGCAGTCGTCCACGTCCTATTTTTCGCCACAAAACCTCAATATTTTATATTTATTTGCTTTGAACTATTTAAATCCTGATCACACGACTGTCCTTCGCTTGATAATGATTATTTCTGTAATGCGCTGCCCACCTGAACGTTGTCTTTCAGTGAACTATAGAGCCTATAAGGTAAGAAGCTAAAACTAAAGTTGCACCGTGGGAGAGATCGTGTAAACGACCTTGAGAGTAATTCAGATCTTTTCAATGCATTATCCTCCAGAGAACCAGAGGATACATTATGCATGCAATCTATTATTAATGGTCTTGAGTCATGTTACGATGGGACATGTGGCCCTGAGACTAATATCTGACTTCCCTGATCCTTTGACGGACGTGGCTACATTAAGGCTGCTGGCTTTTTACCATCTGATTTATTTTTGCTGCAGTTGGTGTTTTACATTTCACCCCACATAGCCTCCTGCAGCTCACATTATTTCTCCTCTAGCTAGATTTGTGAATGCCCTCCCCTCCAAAAAATATTCAACAGAGAAAATTGCGTTCACTGCTTTGTTTGTCTTTATTTTAATTTTTTACCATGAGAAACATCAAATACTTTTATTGATCTTTTAAAGTGATCCAATTGAAACTCTTCTCTGCTGTTTCTTCCCGAGAATCCATTGGCTGACAGGAGCTGTGGGTTCTCCAGGGCCCCGCCTCCATCTGTCAGGCACTGCGCTGTAACGCACCGTGAGACTGTTGATGCACTGAAGTGAAAAACTGCAATCTAACTTTGTACTTTATTGGTTGGACTTTCCCCTTAAATCACGAACTAAAACGCATTTGTTGCCAGATCTCGTGTAAGGAGCGTAAAGACAACGACGTCTTCAATATTTTCATCTACTTTTCCAAAGCTCTCTTTTACAGTATGAAGTGCAGTTATGGCAAGGAGTAGTAAGTCAGCAGCGAGGACCCTGGAGGATTTAACACTAGATTCGGGTTATGGTGGAGCCGCCGACTCCTTCAGATCTTCCAGTGCGTCGCTGTGCTGCTCAGAGGCACATGGAGGGAATTACTGGCATTTAACCGACTCGATGCACAGTCGACACAACAGTCTGGACACTGTTAACACGGTCCTGGTCGAAGACGCCGAGATCCTGGAGTGCACCGGGCAGTGCGCTAAACTACCCGAGCTTGAGGATGTGCCTTGGAGCCTCGGGGAAGTGGCGAGCGTATTGAACAAGGACGAGGAGATGAGCCTGCCGACCCCCCCGCAGGACGTCCTGCTCAGGCTCTCGGTGATGGTCAGCCGGGTCCTGGTCAGGGTCGCCAAGGAAGCGCAGCGCCTGAGTTTGCGCTACGCGAAATGCACAAAGTACGAGATCCAAAGTGCCATAAAGATCATCTTGTCATGGACCGTCTCGATGAACTGCGTCGGCGCGGCCCTCAGTGCCTTGTCCATGTACAACATGAGCACGGAGGAGGACAAGTTCAGCCGCGGCAAGTCGGCGCGCTGCGGTCTCATCTTCAACGTGGGGAAGTTCTTCAGGTGGATGGTCGACAGCAGGGTTGCGGTCAGGATCCACGAGCACGCGGCGATCTACTTGGCCGCCTGCATGGAGAGCCTCTTCCACGAGGTGTACGCGCGCGTGCTCCGCAGTGCGCTACTGGAACGAGATAACGGGATTCCCAAGTTCACCGTGGAGACCTTAGAACAGGCCATCAACAGTGATGCAGAGTTATGGGGGTCTCTGCAGCACTGGCAACACCTGATCTGCGGAAAGAATGCAAGCGGTGAGTTATGACAACTGTAAGTTTGTGCAACAGGAGCTCTCTCTGTGTGTTGCAATAAGACATGCACATATTTTCCCAGTGCGTGAATTATCCCCACTCTGTTTACGCACAGATCCACACAGAATTTATCCCAAGAGGCCCTGTTTTCATTAAGGAAGTTGCAAGACAAATGTTATGAGTCAGAACTGTGTCTGACTGATTGTGTGAGCAGGCTTGAATTCACTCAGATTCAGAGCTGCCAGATTCTGTCATCCTCTCTTTCATTCAGAAGCTGTGACCTTTAGCTTTCATCCTTGGAGCTGAAATTGTGCCTCTCTAACGGAGAGTGCAAGAGCTGCAGGCAGGTAACAAGTGACTGAGTGGTAATGAGAGTCTGGGAGATACTCTTTTGGCCACCTGGCCTCCTCCATCTTCCATGGTGTCAAGATGCAAGTCTTAGATATCCGCTGTGTACTGTATGCAGCTGTTTTCTCAAGCCACACACTGATGAGAATGAGTGATCCATCCTGAGAGCTTTTGGTGAAAGGGGCCTTTCCCTGCTGCTTTTGCTATGCAGAGTTTATTTTTTCTTTTCATCCGAAGAGGGTTTTTCATTCATTCTTGCAAACGTTTGCTGATTCTGCTGCACACAGAACTTCCCTGGCAGCTCTTACCTTCCCTGTTTAGAAATCATTTTAGTCGTTTGCTTTGAAAGTGTGGGTTCAAAGAGAGAGTAATTGTATTCAGACCTCACTCCTGCTTAACTGTTAATACATCAGAAACCACTCAAACACGTGCTTGCCCCTGTTTTGATGGATGTTGTTAAAGTGCTGCTGTGGCTCCTCTTGCAACAGGTTTACGTAATAAAAAGCCACAGGGGACATGTGTGCTATCATGCATTATGTAGAGTGATGTGAATAAAACTGAGCTATAGAGTGAAGGAGAAAAGAGCCAGACAGACAGAGAAAGTTAGAGAGACCCTATGACCGTATTGATGAATCACTATGGGAAACCTTGCAGCATAAGAAAAGCATTTTACCTTCACTGTGCCTCTAGGTTTACATGTCAGCTGGTCTTCTGTTTCTATCTGTACATGCTCAGAACAGGGCAGAATTGTGAGGCTTCAATTTGATGGGCAGAGTCAGGCTGACATTCTGTATGCAGTGCATGTATAGATATTCTGATGCATGCTGCAAAAATGCCAAGACTGGTGACATGCAGTTCAGAGAGGTTGCAGTGAAATGTCAGTGTGTAGAATAAGAGCTCCTTCTCTGCAGGCAGTTTGGCATACGGTGAGGGTCCAGCTGTGGAAAAGGTGTGGAAAGGGTTCATTGGAGCGTTAGAGCCACTAATAGGACCAGATGCAAGTAAAACATCTGGAGCATGTGGAATATTGACATAATGCCCAAGGCAAGAAAAGGGAAATAGTGCATCAACTAATGTTGCATCATGCAGTATTATGAAGTAATGATTATATAACTAATGTAAAACTAAAGAACATGGCCTAATGTAAAAAATACTGCAGCGCAGGCAATGACACAAACTATTATGTGGAATGTGAAAGGTTGTGAGTCATAATGAATCCACATAGCATCAATGTCCGACTTTAACCTCAGCTTTGGATGCAACCTCATATCCAAAGATATCAGGATGCTGTATATAATATACATACAACAGTATTCTGTGGTTTGTAAATCTCATAAACCCCTGTTTTATTTCCAGTAGATGTTTAAACTGAGACATTTTACTATTTCATGGAAAATATGAGCTTATTTTAAATTTGATGCTGCAACAAGCCTCCATGTTTAACCTTCAGCCTTGTCCCGTGCACACAGAGATTCCCCCTGATTCTCTAAATCATTTCATATTACACACAGTAGATGGTTGGATCCTCAGAGTAATTTTGGGACGTTTTTATAAAAACCTGCTCCTTCAGTTGTTTGTGATTTGTGCCAGTTACTTATCCAGCCTTTTGCTCATTCAGGCTCTCCGGTAGCACTGCACTAAATCAAGCACATTTTTTATTTATTTATATACTTTTTGTTTTAATTTAATAAGAAGGCCAAAGTCCATTAAGACAATTATAAATAACTACAAGAAAGTTGGATTTTTGGAAACCATGGATACTGTGTCCTGTGGACTAATTAGGAAAAAAAACATCCTGCTTGTTATTAGCAGACAAATCGAAAGTCTTCTTCTCTGCAGGGGTTGTATAAGTGCCTATGGTGTGGGCAGCTTCCATATATGTGAAGCTCCATCAGTGCTCCAAATTACATGGAGATGTTAGAGCAACATCTGCTCCCATCCAGACGTCTCTTTCAGAGAGGGCTTTGCAGAGTTCACCAACATCCTACATGCATTACAACAATATGGCTTCACAGGAGAAGAGTGCTGAACTGTCCTGATCGCAGTCCAGACCTTTTACAAATGAACAAACAAAAAAATTTGTTTGGAGCGTCATGAAACAAGAAATCTGGCAATGAAGGCTCAGGACTGTAAACAGCTGAAACCCTGCAGATCAGAATGGAACAAATTTCCTCTCCTAAAACTCCAGTACCTGTTGAGCTCATGTTGTCTCCAAAACGTGAAACCTCATTTGTTACACCAGCAAGTAAAATGCCAAAGATTAATTTAATATGATTAAAAAGAAAATAAAGAAATGAAGAGAAGTCTTTAGGCTTTTTTTGTTTCTAAAATAACTGCGTCAGCATTAACCGATTAACAGGTGATTGTGTGAAGTTCACTTTAACTGCATTCCCTGAGCAGGGAACAGTGTGCAATGAAATGCAGAAGTAGTGATCCAAGTCCAAATATGCTATATGTATATGCTCTTTAAGTGACTTAATGTTATCAAATGTCTTATAAGTAATGGTTAACTCATTAAGTCTTCACTGAAGTCATGATCCTTGTAACCTCAGAAATTCTAGTGTGCGTTAACCAAAACAACATAAAAGAACTACAGTATCTGAATGAATTTGCATTTGTTTAGTGCAACACTTTTTTTCCAGAAATGTTATTTGCACATGTGGGCCATAGAAACATTGGCTGTGAAAGTACATTGGCTGAATGAACTATACCTGCCTGTCATGTGAAACAATCTGTAGTGCAATTAAAGTTCTGCAATTAGTTTTCCACCATCACTCCAACACTTTGTGGATTTGTTTTTTGTTTCGTTTTTTTTTTAACTAGTCATCTTTCTGTTTCCTATTTCTTAAACACTCAAATGATTCATATCGGATGACAGCAGCGACAAATGAGGAACTGTTGGAGACAAAAACAAGATAAAACTGGAGTCACATTGACCAGATGAATGGCAATTAGGAAGCACAACTCAAAATGCTGTTTTACTTCACATCTTTGATCCTGAAAAGCAAAGATTTCTAAAGCATAAGACCCCCTTTCTGCTGTCCATTGAGAAAGAAACAGCAGCATTGTTTTTTTGTTGCAGTAGTACTATAACTGAGCCAATCACGTGAGCCGAGGGTGGATTGACCTTACCAGAGCTTCTGCCTGTCAAACTGAACACCCGCATCGCTCCATCCATTCTATCTCTATCCTTCTGCCAAGTGGGAGTAATTGAGGTGATTTTTCCATATTAGGCTAACGCTGGTGACCCAGCTTTGTGAAGAGGCCTTTATGGATATCTTTATTGCATCTCTTCCACAAAGCTGATTTCCATTTCTTTGCTGTCACAAAACCAATAAGGTTGTTACTTCAGTGGGTCTTTAGAAGAACCTTTAGGTTTAGAACCTTTAGGCCCGGTCAGCTTGGTAATGATAAATGATATGAAAAACTTACATATTTTGGAAGTACACATGATGCAGAGGCAAACATTTAATCCTCTGAAAGATTGTGGCTCTCTATTGTTTTCACTCTTGCTCGTAGTTAAATGGATTATTCAGATTAATTATTCATATAATGGCTTTTTTGTAACGTTTTTCTGAATTTATTGAATGAATAAATCCATAGGAAACATGAATTCCTGACTAGGTTTGGGTTATATGGAGACAGAAGTTTTTAATTTGAACCACTAGTGTGTATACTCTTTGATTGAAGTCTGTGGAATAATATTTCTGAGATCTAAAGAACTCACAAAGGACCTAAGAGAAACTATGAAAGTCATTGGGCCTGCCATGGGATTTAAAACAATCTCTGTATCATTTGAAACTAATCATTTCTGATGGAAACTCATCTACCAGTCTCCACAATTTCCAGTCTCTTATTACAAATTTCTAAGAAATGCCAGTTTGTCCACGACTTACCGCCTTCACAAATCAGCCCAAGATCCAATTTCATTCTAACAAGAAGTTTCACCCCCCCTCATCCCCCTCATTTTAACGAAGGGCCTGTGAGAAGCACTCACAGCTAATGGCATCAAGTACTCCAACCTTTATTTGCCGTTATAGAAAGTATCAAAACTTCTTTAGATGTGTCAAAAGAATGAATCATCTTCTGTGGTTGCTTTTAATTTTCCACACAACTTGAATCATTTGGTTGGCTTGTTATCCGTCACAGTGATAGAAAAGTAAATTAATGTTCTGGGAAATTATCTTTCTCACCACAAGACATGTGGAAAGATTGATAGTACTTTTATGTCTGTGTGGTAAATATGAAGCTACATCCACAGGGCATTTAGCTAAGTGCACCATTAAGATGAGAAGTAAGAGGAAACAGCAAGCTTGGCTCCATCCAAAGGTAATGAGATGACTTGTGGGACTAATTAACATACTATATATAGTTTATTCATTATGAATGAGAGCATAGAACAATGACTGGTATCCTTTTAAAAAAATCTCTTAGTAATGATATGTTTATCACCCAAAATGTGAAACTAGTGGTTATAAAACTCCAGAATGTTAGATACCATATCCTAAGATGTGCTGATATGCTGTGGCACTGAGTATATGCCATGGTATGCTATAAAATATGTATGGGTGTTTCGCTGTTCATCAATTTTAAAAGCAAGGTGAAAAAAAGCTTGTTGCTTATTATTTCATGACCTGATATGTCAGATTCATAAATAACCTGCACCTCCTGCAGCAGTTCTGCACGGGCACATCCAGTATATGGCAAGCCTCCCACACTCCAACCCAACGCATGCCCACACCCATACGCTCATGCACATACATCAAAATGTCAGGGGTTCCTCTCTCGGTGTCTGAGTCAGTGTAAATCGCAGGTAGGTGTTGGGTTTCCCTTCTTCAGCCGTGGTATCCTGTCAGAACAGGAAACTACGCTGTGTGGTGGGATATTTCTCATGGCCCCCACCAGGCCCAGCACACAGGGATTCTTTGATTTTCTTAACGGCGTTTGCGTGTCAAAGAAGATGTCGAATGGAACATAATACGCAGTGCTCAAAGATCCGCGCCACCCTGAGGACAAGTTTCCAGTCGCACGTTAGGTGTGACACGACTCTCAAGTCTGGGCAGACTCAGTTTTATTGGAATATTTTAAATAACTTTTCACCCTGAAGGCATCTAAACATAGATAAATACATTACTGTGCTACTGAGACAGTTTTGGGTGTGAGTGACCAAATATTTCAGACTGGATTTTGAGCATTTTTTTTTAGGACCAAAATCATCAAAGGATGCTAGTTTATGTATCCTCACCATGTATCCTTGAAACTGTACAAAAAAACTCGTTAAAGCTTCAAAGTCCATTGTTTTATATAATCATTTAGTTAAATGACCTTGTTTAATGAGATTATAATGACAAATTCACTTTGCATTATTGTCCAACAAAAGCGTTACCTTCATCTGTGTGGAGCACTGACGTGATGTTGAGCTCTTTGTTTTGGTTTTTCTATTTCCAAGGTAAAGTTCATGCTCACTGCAGAGCTCACACAGATCAGCTTTATGCAGTGTGAATAAAACAAACAGAAACTTCTATGAGCTTGAAATCAAGTTCAAAAATTAAAAGTGAAAATCTAGAAGTTTTAATATAGCAACAACTGTCTCCTGAGTTTACATACACTACAGGAACAAGCTGGAGCTAGAAGCTACTCCGTTTTAGAACATCTCCAAATACCCATGTTATCCTGTTTCTGCAGACAACTGTGTCTGATTTATTTCCTGTTATTAATTTGTCCATCTATCTATTTTTTGCTGCTTATATGGGATTGGGTCACAGTGTAGCAGTCTAAGTACAGAAGCCCAGACTTCCAAGGTATTCCCAGGCCAGCGAGGAGATATAGTCCCTCCAGTGCATCCCGGATCCTCAGGGTCTCCTCCTGGATGGACATTCCCTCACAGGGAGGCATCCTAACCAGATGCCCAAGTCACCTCTGGATGTGGAGGAGCAGTGGCTCTGAGGCCCTCCTGGATGACCAGGTTCTGGCCTCATCTCTAAGGGAAAGCCCTGCCACCCTGCAGAGGAAACTCATTTCAGCTGCTTGTATTTGCGATCTCATTCTCTCTGTCTCTTTATTCAGAGCTTGGGACCATAGGTGAGGGTAGAAACGTCGATTGACTGGTAAATTGAAAGCTTTGCCTTTTGCCTCACCTCCTTCCTCACCTTGATGGACCGATGCAGAGTCTGCATTACTGCATATGCCGCACCATCCACCTGTCATCCTCCCACATCATTCCCTCACTCATGAACAAGAACTTCTCTGCTCGGAGCAGGACCTCGTTCTGGCTGAGGACCGTGGTCTGGGATTTACTGTAAAAGTGCCGATTCTCATCCAAACCGCTTCACACTCACTGCGAATCACTCCTAGGGGAGTTATTTATTTGTAATCTACTATAACAAACACAATGGCAGCAGCTGCATGGGACAATTGCTTATTTCAGAAAGATAATGAAACCACATTCAGTACGTTACTGCAGCTCTGCGTCCAGGTGCTACTCCAGCCTCATTATAGCACATTATGAATTAAATGAAAGCTACAACAAAGGAAACCTTGAAGTGTTAATCTTCTGGAATCCTGTATTAAGTGACAATAGAAAGACAGTTAACTGTTAAGCATATAAACAAATAAAAGAACTTGCAGGAGTTGGTCTGTTATAACAGTGTTATTAAGAAAAGTTATGTAATATGGTGAGTCTGCAATTTCCTGTAAAGCATTACATTTTCAAAGCCCACAAAAAATATTGAAAAATATTTTCTTTTTATTTCAATATTTTCAATTAAACACTTTGTTCATGTTAGTTGCAAGCCTTTGCAGTCTAGTGTGTACTAATTGCACCACCAGTAGAAACTCTAAGCAGCAACACTTTGCATCTTTGCGGAGTTGTTGCCAGGGGTATGTGAAATACTACACTGTTGAGGGGTAATTTGAGATAATTTGAACAACTGTCACGCTGCTCTGTGGCATTGTGCTGTGTTCACTCTTGCTTTTTCTTGCCCAGAACACATATCTTGCAGTCGCTTATGCACATTCAAAAGAACACACCTTTTTTTAGGAAAAGCCTGTCTTTAAAAGAATAAAAATAAAGGAAAACCACCAACTGAAATGGCAAGATTACATGAAGTGGGGTCACAAAAATAGTCCATTACAGCTCTGAAGAACACCCTCTGCAAATAATAGGACTATTACGGTATGAAGTGTGTAATTTTCCTTTAACAGTCAAACGGTGTCAACATAAAAAAAGATTCTTTTGTTAGGTACATTTTAGATATCTTGTGAGAAAACCAGAAGGGAGTTTCTTAAGAATTTGCTGGCCATGCTTTTATAACAGTGACACTTTATTGTTATGGCTCAGTTCTGTCTTAATTGCTCTTCACTTAGGTAATTATAGCTCCCATTCATTAGAAAGGTCTTTTGTTGCTGATCAAGTAGTCTGTGTTGTGTTACGTAGATGCCTGGTGAACACGTGATGTGGTGAAGGCAAGCAGACAGGAATGCCTGCACTCAGCAGCCGTGCCACTGTGTACCAGTGGAGACCGATCCCCATTATGTCTGCTAGTGCGATATAACATATCTGTGCAAGGGAAACCCTCCCACAGCAGCATTCATTTGGGAATAAAAAGCTGCAGCAGACACAGACAGCCGCAGACACACTCAGACTCACACATGGCCCAGGAGCAGATCTGGTATAAATTGTGAATTTCAGGGGGTAACGAGAAATGCTGATGAGACATGGAATGTGGTAGGATGTGGGAAAGCGCCAGCCAAGTTTACTTAAGTTGATTAAGAGGTGACAAGTGATAGAATACAGTCAGTTCTGCGCCCAGCTGGCAACAACGGCAATAGATTGTGTGTAATTTTTCTCCTCTGTAATAATCCTTTTTCTCAGGAAAACTCTCCATTGCAGTGTCACTAATTTCTGAATGTGTTGTTACATGCATGGTGTCTGAGCATTTAGATCAGTTTCAGTTCATAGACACACCAAAAAGAGCATTGCTCAAGATCTTCTCAGCAGCTGTTCAATGCGGACCTGACAAAACTGTGAAACAGAACAGAAGACTTAAGATCCAGTTTAATTATGAACAGCCACGGGTGAAAACCTCAGTCGCTGCACAGTGTCATTTCTCTGCTGGAGCTAAGAATAGTCTAACACATATTCCTCATTTTCATGCTTGACCTTTTATCCCAAAATGAGATTTACTCCATTATAACCCTAACATTGTCCACCAAGAAAGCGTTCAGTTATTACTTTACTTTCGCTTTGCATGATGCGTTTAACCTCTTTTTCTGTGGAAGGTTTCTGTCTTTCTGTCTCTGAATGACATTATCAAGTCAGCGTTTGCTCCCTTCCTGGCAGAAATGTGTCACTCTGGACTAAATTTACTGGATGCATTCCCGAAAGCAAAGTTAGGGAGTTTGCCTTTACCTCTCTGTATTCTGAATTAGCTCTTCATTTGTGAAATAATTCATCACTGTTAGACCAAAGCAGATCAACAATTACTCTGCATGATGGAGCCAAATCCAGTGAAGCTGTGGCTAAGAATGAATTGTTCACGATGTCGACTTTGGAAGAAAAGCAGAGGGAGAGAAAGAGGCACAGATGGCAAGGATCAAAACAGGAAAATCCATAAAAGAAGCTGTGGGTGACAGATGAGACCCAAGCAAGCAGCATCTACTTCTTATTATAGCAGGAAGGAAAGCCTGCACAAACAAGTTCCAGCAAGTGGATTAGTTGGTTGAAGCATCAGTATCTGCCACGTTCTTTTGGAGTTCTGAATACTTCATGGTGCAGAAAGTTAAATGATCCCATTTATATCAGCCAGCCTGGCTGGAGAATTTAAAAAAGATACTGGTAAACAAGCTCTGAACCTTTCCTTTCGCTTTGATGTGAGCTGAGAGAAATTTTAAGAAATTGTCTTGGCGCCATTATAGGAGTGATATGTGTGACAGAGATTACTGCATGTCAGGACAAGACAAGACACTTCAATCGTACACACACAGATACTTCCAAACGTCCGACAGGTGAAGTAAATGCTGATATCATGAGCGAAGCAGCTTCTCAGGAAACAAGCTTCACCATCTGGTTGTGTGTGTTCCATTTTTCCCATAAACGCATACTCAGGGAGAGGAATGTTGTTACACCCAAGTTCATGGTATTCCAGGTACAAGTAGGAAAACCAGGGGAAAAGAAATGACCCTTACAACAGTCTAAGAAGCCGGCCATTATCTCAGTTTGAATCTGGCTCAGGCTGCACAGCAGTGTGGTTGCTAGCACCAGAGACCTGCACGGGCTCAATTTTACAAACCTGCACCCACCCAAACAGAACCCAACCCAAATCCGGTCCTGACTGGCTAACGCGTTCAGTTAATGCTTAGCCTATAGGCGACACCCCTTCCCTCCTTTATTACATTAGTTCTTTATTCATTCTTATATTTCATGTGATACTGTTTTGTCTGTTTTTATTATCAATATATGAAAGGAAACAACACAACACAACAAATACTGTAGCTATTTTAAGGTTTGTTTCTTCTTTTGTAGCAAAATTTGTTATATTCTTTTAAACTTGCCACTGAACCACTGCCACATCTCTAGAGTCCATTATATTTTCAATTTTACATTAACCCTAACCCTGCTCCTGGAGAACAAAACCTGCAGGAAAAATCTCACTTACTGCAGGGCGGCACATAACAAATAATCTTGTCACCTTAGATTAAAGATTAAAGGCCACAAAAAGGAGGAATACAAAAAAGGAAAAAAAAAATCGTATTTGGACCTGCCACCCGCCAACACCCATACCAATTAATTTTAATCAATTTAATTAATGCCTGAAAAACAAGTATGGGTGCCCAACCTACTGTTACAATTCTTGGCTGAGGTGTTTTTGCAGGAGGTTGGAGATTCTCTCTGGGTACCTTGGCTCCCCTCCACAGTCCAAAATAGCCTTCATGTTTTGGTGCAGGATATTGTAAGTGGCTCAGCATGTATCTGTATACTTCCCCCCTGCACTGTATGGAATTGATACTTTCCCATAGCCTACCTTGTTTTGTATAAACTCAGCCAATCTCAGGAGTGCCAGGCTGATAGTGACGTTGAAACACTGCAGAGCGCCAACTGCTCAGACAATCATCAGCAGTGGGCGTATAACAATTCTTTGCAGCTGCACACAGATATGCACACGTGCACACACACCACTCTTCCTTGCTCTGTGAAGTTGTTTGGAAATGTAAAACTTAAATTACAGATATCTGAGCACACTTTCTCTGCTGATGGAGCTGACCTCTGCAGCTCAGCTGTTACGATCACTGCCAGCAGATGCTTAAACTTTTTTCAACTAAAAGCCAGTCTCAAACTCATTCAGTGTAAGAACCACTCATTATTCCTCACTTGGATGTCTTGTTGGATAAAAGCTAAATCAATGTTATGTAATAAACACACCCAGCAACGTTGTGCGTCTTCTCTGAGTCCCTGCAGCTTCTCACTCTCATGCTGCATTGGGAAACATCTGGTCCTGCCCACAGTGGGACGTAACTGTCTGTAACGGAAAACAAAACAGGCTCAAAGCCACACCAAGTCAAACCGTGCAGTACTGTATGAAATCGTATGACGGAAAATCACTCTTTGCATGGTGTCCGCTTTGTGAGCATGAATTGGATTGATCAGGTCTTGAAAATGGATGGATTAATTACAGCTGCTAATTCATTTCTGGTCAATATTGAAATCAGAATTATTTCACTTGAAGAGTCATTGTGCCGAGGCAGGATATTCCCCCTGGACGTATCACAAGCTAGGACTGCCCCTGCATGAGAGTTTTTGCGTCTTCATTTGTCTTGGACACCTTTCCACAATATTTAATGGGAAAGGGTGTCCAAACTTTTGACTGGTATTTATATGATTTAAAAACAAAAAAAACCCTGAAAAGGTCTCTAGATTTGTTGCTCTTTTTTAAAAAGAGGAAACTGTCTTTACTCAAATAAGTGGATCCAGAAGTAGATCCTTTACCATTGTTGCAAACATTGTTGCCAACTTCGTGACCTTGTCGCTATATTTAGTGAATATTCAGACCCCCGTCACAACTCTTTTTCAAAATTTGCTGTATTTCAACTCACACAGACCAGCAAAGCATTAAACAGCCTTTATCTTTGCACCTATTGGACTATGACAGAAGCCAACTAGCGCTAACTCTCATCAGTTTCATGGCTTTTGAGAAAACCACTTGGGGCGACAATTAGCCTCCACTGGGGATATGTGGTTATCTTCAGCTCATAGTATTAATTAGCACTGCTGGTTAATTCTCCTAAATCAAACACATTAGGGCAATCAATCAGTGAGTTAGCGAGAGAAGGAATTAATATCAGCCCTGAGCTTCTAGCTACTTCTGAAAAACCTGAATTAGTTGTTTGATTAATGGAGACATTCAAAAACACTCTTAGCTCTTGGTATTTATTGCAAATATGGGTCAATTCCTGACAGAAATGAAATAACCAGCTGTGGATTTTAACATAAGGATGCAGCCATGGGACTGTGTCTGTTAAGGAAAAAAACAAACAAAACAAAACCAGCTGCTTGAATGGTTGCTATGCTGCTGTTTCCCAGTCCGCTGAGCTAAACTAACTGTTGTCTTTAGAATAAGAAACAGAGCTTACAATCTAAGAATGTCCTTATCATTTGCAGAGTAGTAGTCAAGGTGAACAATATTTCTCCTTTCTACCTCTGGAGCAGTCAATGTCAAACACTCTGCAGGATTTACTAATCCCTTTTTCTAATACACTGAGATGGCTGGGTGCAAGCATATGTGAGATTTCAGGACTTGACTTTCAGTTACTTCAGTTTCCTCTGGGTATGTGACAATACAGCTGTGCAGAGCTAGATAGATAGAGACAACCGTCTCTCACATGCAGAGTTTCTATAGACACACACATGCTCTGATAGATGCATTTACACACTGCTTTGCACTCATCCCTTGTACTGTCGTGTCATTTACTACATCTTCTTCCATACTGAGTTCAGAATTTGGTTTCTAAAAATGGGAGTTTCCTGCCTCCCATGCCATGATAACCTGAGCGTATGAGCTCTCCATCAGTTTGCTTGTGTAAATCAGAAGCAGTTTTGCTACATTTCCCAGGAGGAATTTCAGACCCCCCCTTCCCGATGTGGAAAGGTCATACAGACAATAACAACACCTCAAACTCACAACTTGTATTGTGTTTGCATTCTCCGGCCTTAGTTTAAGCTAAATTACTATGCATAATGCATAATTGTCAATATTTATTATTATTAGCTGTGCATTGCTGTTATATTGTAAGATAAATACATTTTAGGATGGAGGTACAAACATATTTACAGAGAAATGAAGAGGACATGACCTCAGCATCAACAGTGACTTGGACAGAATATTGATAATTAAAAGAGGTATTTTTATGCCAAAATGAATTTCACCGTTTTGTTAATTTTCTGTAAATTATGCAGCGTGGCAGCTTTCTTGTAAACAAATGACACGAGGAAATTCTCATAATAAGGTTTTGTGGCGCTCAAGCAGGCGGTAAATCTGCTAATGCAGTACTGATTGTGTTCCACTGGACCAGTATCCCATTACCTCCGATGAGGCACAGACCACTGACCTTCAGACTGTGTGTATCACTGCATACAGCGTATACCGTTTGCATTTTTTTAAGTCAAGTAGATATAGCTGTGCCATTCCAGGTCGGTTTTATGAGCAGTCACCTTCATGGTGGTGCCTGAAAAATTAAACCAGATGATATTCATCCTCTATTTGTGTCTCCACACCACTTCTCTGGCACTTTCCATTCGTCTCATTTCAGCAGCCATTTCTCACTCTCTTTCCGTCTTGCCTCTTCAATTTCTCCTTTTTGTTTCAGTCCAGCTTTCTTATTTACTGCTTATATTCTCATTCTGCTACCACTGTGGTGGAGGGTAATTGCAGAGGTGGGGTAACCTTGTCCTGTCCTACATGTCTCAGAGGCCTCTAATAGTTCTGTCAATCCAGTCCTGGAGGGTCCGCCGAGCAGCCTGGGGCTGCAAACATCTGAGTCATGACTCCTGCAGATCAAACTACGGTTTGTAGATGGAGTTTTCTGTGTGGAGTTGGTGAAGCTGTAAAGGTGGTGTGAGATCAAATAAATGAGTGAAGTGCCATAGCATCAGCATTAGATCCACATTTAGAGTTAAAACCAGATGATTGTTGGACATTTTTCTATCCTTTATGCCTGCTCAGTGAGTGTACTCAACCTCCAACTGAACTAGCAACATATGGTAGAGATTACCACAGGAAAAGGTACATGTATACTTTGTTCGTAGCACTTTTTCTTTATCACTAACATATGCCAGTCTCCATCCCACTCCCAGGGTGGATTGCAGACTGACTGAACAACCACACGGTGAGAGGAATACAGTGACTGTAATTTGCATTTGATTCTTTTTTTGATGATAAAAAATAACATTTTTAATTTGCATAGTTTATTCTAAACACATTAGCTGTGCATTCTTCCCGAAATCCAGAAGTTATACATGTTGTATTCATAATTCATCTAACTTTCAGCTTTACCCACATTATCCCACTTTTTCCTGCTGTGAGCATTTGTGCCTTAAGAAATATCAGTCATTAATAACAGGCTTATGTAATCGTTAGAGGAAAAAGTATTCTAAAATATATGTGACAGTAGGGTGGGAGAAATGAGCTCTTTCTTAGTGTCATAGAAACTTATATAATGTGGTAAACGATGTGAGACTATTTCACTCCAAATTATCACCTTTTCTTAAAAGTTATACTTATTTCTTAAGAGTTTCACAGTTTAATACTCCTTAAGCTTGAGCTGAAGAAAACGACACACAACCTTATCTAAAAGCATATGAATAAGAGAGTGGACATGTACTTCTGTCCACTGTTAGACCTTTTCCTGCATATTTGGATAAATTAGTAACAGCCTTGCATCTAAAGTTCATTTTTCTTCTCCTGTTTTTGTGGATTTAGGAGACTAAATATGCACTTTGTCAATGCCTTATTTTAAATTTGCAAAAAATAATGCAGTTGGACGACCTGGATTTCAAACCTGAACTGAAAGAAGTAATAAGGATTAGAATACAGTATTCATGTAATTCACTGGTTTCCAAACCGTGCGTTGGTAGCCACATGTGGGTCATCATTTCTGGGGGTTACTGGATAATTGTGAAAAATATATAAACTATATTTATTAAACAAATCTGTGATTTTATCAAAGCTGTCAAAGTTAAACCAATAACGAAGAGATAAATCTAAATTTCATCTTAATTCTTTAAATCTGCATTAATCTTTCTTATTTATGAAGACAGACCATTTGCAAGCGTTTTATGTAGAGGATCCCACAGGATGACCCGTCTGATATTAATAACTGTCATGGTGGAAGGGAGGATTACCAACACCAGTATATGTCATCTTGGAGGTCGTGGCTCAAAAAGTTTGGTAACGAGTGGTATAAATGCTACAAAGCATGTACGTTTTTACATTAATAATAACAGCAACAGTAATAACAGCAGTAATAACAGTATTAATAAGGAAATAAAAAAATTGTCTAGTTGTGCTAACTGTACCCCACCATATGCGGACCATGATGCACAGACCTGCCAGTGTATAAAGGTTACATACAAACAGGTGGAAAGAGTTGGTAAAGCATGAACAACTGGGAACAGAGCTGATTGGTCAGTCTGACAGCTGCAGGAAGGAACAACCTGTTCACTCTGCATCTGAGTCTGTTGCTGAAGGAGCTGTTCAGTGACGTCACTGTGATGCATATGGGTGGAGATTATTGTGCATGAGAGATGATAGCTTGGCTCACTGGGTCCGCTGCGTTGGAGCACCGTAGCACAGAGCTGGCCTCCTTATTATTAACATCTCATATGGCTTTCTTATCATAATCTCTTACTTTGAAGATGGTGGTTTTTGAGGATCTGCCAAGCCTCCTCAGCCCACCATATGGCATTTTTGTCCTTGTCATGGTGTAAACCGTTGACATTGCAATTACATCACAACAGGAGTGGAGACATAATTGCATGTCAGGACAGGCTCACAAAGAAAAAACAAAACAAAACCCTTGTCCATTTTTTTAAGCTCCATTGTGTGACTGCAGTGGACCGATGCGGGTATGTCCCAGTCTGTCATGTGATCAGGTTGACTAAACATGAACATTTAGCTCCAGGGACAGGGACTTTTATATAAAGTCTCACCTTCTCATGAGATTTTTTGTAGGTGTGTGGTGGAATGTAACTACAATGAAATTGTCAGCAAACTGTTTTTTATTTCTTTGATTACAGTAACAGCCTCATTCTTCAAACAGCCACAACCTGTTCCCATTTCTTTTTGTCCTCATTCTATTCTCTGATTGAAGTTTACAGTCTGTTAATAATCCAATCAAAAAAAAACAATGGAGAGAAATCTGAAATCTTTCTAAAACAAATGTTTTGCACTGTAATCCATTTTGTAACACTGTCGCTGCATTCATGCGACTTTCATCTGTCTGCACACAGCTTCCTAAGAGACGGGAAATGCACCTACCCACCATTAAGTTGTGGTTTCATACGGTATATAATTATATAGAGGTTCTGATTTGCTCACAATCGCCCTTATTAATCCTACTAGCATTATTGGTGAAGCAACAGCGAATTGTGAAGGTCCTGCTGTGAGCAGCCATTATTAGAAACATAATAATACCTCCAAACGCAGCTTGTTTAAACAACAAAGTTTGATTTAGTTGTTTTTCATACGTGAGAGATGAGCTCTGCACAGATACCTCTAATAAAAACGGCTAATTTCTAGGAAACACCCACACCACTACCATCGGACAATAGTGAATAAAGCCTGTATGAATGACTCAGCCATGTCATTTCGCTCTGCTCTTTCAGTCCCATCAGTTTCTCTCTTTAGACAGTTAAAGGCTCAGAGCGCTGTCTGACTCACAGGTTAGAGAGGAGCTGAGAAAACCGTACGCTGCTGATGAGACAGGTGTGTCTGTCAGTTTCTACCTGGCATGATGTTGCATCACCGCAGCGGTCTGATCCACAAAGGCTCACTCCTGGCTGGATGTGTAAACGAAAGGATGAGCGCTGAGAGGATGAGTTTCAGGATTGCAGAAGGAAGGGCTGCTCACTTTGAGATAATCTCCAAACCCTCTGAAAAATGCATGCAGTGGGGAAGCTTCATGAATCCCATAAATTGCATAAATGTTGTTTACTCAGCCATTCGGAGTCGAATCCCCTTTGAGGTGCTGCTGTTAAGTTTCACCCAAAAATTGACCTGACTTATTCATGCCAGTTCTTGCAACTCCTGCTTTAGGAAACCTGAGATTGAATGTTGTGCGCTTCTTGCTTCATCTGAAGCTGAAACTTTTTCCCTGGAGTGGAAGGAAATTCATCTGCAAACTCCACCATTGCTTAGAATCGCTAGTTTCAGTGGCTGTTAGCATCATAAATGATCAGTGCAGGTTATGTTTAATAGATGCGATGTAACACAAGAGAGTGCTGCAATGAAGCACATGCAGCTTTACTTCTGAAAATGTCAAATTCACTTAGTTTTCTCACTCTGGAAATAAATTATCGATGGTCTCCAGGCAGTGATGGCTGATTGCCAATGTGATTCCCACCATTTTAACCTTTTGCGCACCTGCAACACGTGCATAACAAATTAAACCGTACACTCACCTGACTCCCCTCCCACAGAGACCGCAAACATAATTTGCGCTCAGGCATGTGCAGCTTGCTCCGTGAAATCACACAAGGATGGACTGATTAAGACAGAGGGAGAGGGAGAAGCAGACGAAGAGCAGGGAATGAAAACAAGGTGAAAACAACAGACTGCGCATAGGTTTGTATCTGAGTTTGCGTACGTCAGATGAGAGAGGACTCCGATCTGAAGTGAACTATTAGGGTCGGCTCTGCTCGCGGGGGGAAGCTGCATCCGTCCAATTTCATCTCTTTGCTTTGATGTCAGTGGTTTGAACCAAGTGGGCTAAGCGGCACCTAAAAGCAGCGCCGCCACAGCGACTGTAAGTCCAGTACTTGAAAAGATGGATGACAACAACTTAGAAAAAGCAGCAAGAGGAGCAGCAGTACATTAAACCACTGATGGGTGTTTAATGTGTGTGCGTAGTGGTGTGTGGGGCATGTTTAACACGAATGGAGTTCAAAAGAGAATAACAGAAAAGAGATGTTGCTTTAACTTCTGGCCTCAGTTATGAGATTCTGCTTTTTGTTACTATGTTGCTTCAGAATATACTTACTGTATATCCTACTGCACCTCTTATTTTTATTATATAGTAACTTTTGATTTGTAATATAATGAGAGGTTCTGTCATATAATTATTATGACATGAAACTGTGATGGATTTGTTGGATCCCTACTGCAGCTAACAAAGCACAGAAGCTTGAAGCTCTAAAAACCAGCAGGAGTACAGAGAATGCAGTATTATGTGTGTTTGACTGACACATGGCTGCTGGAATACAACCTGTAATACAAAGCTTGAGTTGTCTCATATTAACCTGGGGTTTTCTGTACTACAACAATTGTTAACTTAACGGGGTATATCCCTATGGTAACCTGCTCCCTTGCAGGTTATGTTCTGGATAAAAGATGAATGAGTATAAAAGCAGTACGTCCTGGCTAATCAGCTCTCTTAGGAAAATGTCCAGCCTATTCTGTTAACCTTTGTGCAATTCATGAAAGGATTGCTTTGGAGAGAAACAGTTTTTGGGAACAGATAAAGAAATAACATTTCTTCACTGATTGCTTTGAAGTAAGTTTTTGTTGTTGGTTTCGACCTGTTATTAAGTCTGTTTAGCTCCACTAGAGTTGCATCTGAGATAATGAGACAGTGCAGAAGTGCAGAACCATGGATTTATGGAACGCACAGGTACTCATGCTGTAACAGCATTAATATTCCAACACAAACACAATCACACTGGGTGCTGAACCTCTAAAGAACTGGTTGGAAAATAAAACCACACACAGAGTGCAAACCTCCACCAAGCAATTTAAATTTGATTTTACAATTATTGTGGGCATTATTTTCAAGTTAGAAAAAGCTTTAATGGTAAACTTATCCTCATCTCCCCAAAAAATCCTTTAAAAGAATTCTTGGATCCAGGTGGCGATCTGGATCAGCCCCACTTGGTCATCATTTTTGGGATTTCTAGGAAATTTGATTAAAATCTGTCCATAAGCTTTTTGAGTTATGTTGCTGATGGACACACAGACAAACCAACTCCACCAAACACACAACATCTGCCTGGATGATGTGTTTCAATTCTTCATATTTAAGATTTATTGTCTGCTCCTCTGTGATGAAGTAGGGGGCTCTGCTATCTGCGGTTGGTCAGACCATGCAGACTCCGCCCCTTTTACATAAGCTTACAATGATCAAGATGGAACCAGCTTCGTCCTCCCGCTTATTCAGATCATACTTGTATGCGTAAGTCGACCAGGATGTCTGAGATATATAAATCACACTTTGTTTACAAGACTGTGGACTCTTATCTGTTTATACAGACTGTGTGAACAGATTACTTATTTGTTTTGATGAACATGAAAATATGAATATCCTTGGATATGGATCTTCTTCTTTTTTTTACCTGGAGTTCTTACTTTTACTTTGGCTAAGTAAAGCTGAGCAAACTAAACGGGGAAATCGATGTTGCTTATATTTGCATTATTTGTGAGCTCAAAGGCTTACATGCACTTAACACATTAATTCTATTCAATGTATTCAAAAGAACCTAATTTTTCTTAGCCCGATTAATTAAAGACATTAATATATAATCATGTTTAGCTCTCGTGTTGGCCCACAATGAGTTACGCTTTTATCTGTTGCAGCTATGGAGAGCTTAAGGGATTTAAGAGAAAGCTTCAAGAGAAAAACCAAATGTATGCAGACAAAGGTTATGCATGCTTTACAGAGCTTCAGCCACACATCCCTTCACTCTTTCTTATTTTGCTGACATTGCATGCATGCACTGTTGGTGCTGGATGTCTTGGTGCCAGCAGCTTGTTTGCAGCAGTTTTGGCTAATCTACACTTCATTCACTGATGAGTTACAGTGCAGCAGTTCAATGAAGAAACACAATATGGATGGAGCGTATACTGTGAAATCTGGAACTTGATAATAAATATTTTCCCTATGGACAACGATAACTTCTCATGTCTTAAAACGGATATTCTCCATAAACATTTCATCCAGGATGAATTTTACATTTTTTTTATTGGAGGAATACGAGAACTTACTTGCCTGCTTCTTATTTTACATCAGGCCTTGTGAAGGTTCAGAGGGAATGTGTGCAGACTGAGGACTGACAGAGAGGGTCATGTTATGTGTAATCAAAGTTGGGGAACCATGAGCTGTGAAATTTGTATATGGAGATTCGAAACGTCTCCTCTTTGTGATGCAGACCCCAGCAAATAAATCATGTCAAGCTTATCTTCCAGAGCATGCCTCTTAAGGCCTGATTGTCAGCAGGAGAAAAATGAGTGCAGAGCAAGGATGACTTTGATGAGTGCAGGGAGCCAGCACAGATAAATCTTTCTGTTTCCTTCAGCTGACAAAGACACATTTTTAAGATTTTGTTTTCTAACCAGAAATGTTGACATTTGCGAGGAATCTAAAGCACTGCGGAATGATACAATTAGACTCATCATAGGTCACAGAAGCTTATTATTTTTAAGGTACGGTACCATTTAAATATCTTCTGTATGACATGAAACGTCAAGCAGTTATTGAGATGATGGCATTTAGTCTGTTTGCAACTTCACGGTTGTAACTCAAAGCAGGAGAGAGTTCTTTCTGTGATCGTGATTTTTATTTATTATAAGATGAGTGTTGAGCCTGTCATGTCATATTTTCATAGCTTTCTCACTTCACTTTCATTAGTTTAAAAGCAATAGTGGCCAACTCTTGGAACACAGACTTTAAATATAAAGCAAGTCTGAGACGCCTGTCATGCTCCACTTCCCTCCCTTTTGTGATTTCAGGCTCCTCCACACTGTGCATGAGTGAATTTATATTTGTTTCTCACTGTTAAAGTTAAACTCTTTATATTGAGCTTCTGAGTAAATTTTATAAACAGGCTCAATCTTGATGTAGCTTGAAATAGTTTACCTCCAAAAACAAATACAATTCATATGACATGGACAAATCATGCCTACTGTAACAGAGAATTAACACTGGGTATTTGTACCAGATTCCCTCTCCTGCTGGTAAATCTCAGCAGAGCTGAAGCATCATTAAAGAGCCATTAAGCTATTCTTTTTTGTGTTTTAAAAATCCTTTACTTTTTCAACTAGATCATGTGACTGGAGCTCAGATTTGTTGTACTAAGCTGAAGTAACACCATATTTTTTATCTCAGACCTTTAACTTAATGAATTCAGAGTTCTGGCATTAGGCTTCTGAAATGAAATACGGTACACAGAAGCTGTTCAGTGAGGAGGAAACAACCTTCCCTGCTGGAGAGAAACTTGACAACACAGGTCTGAGGTGCTGGAGCTGGACCCGGTTGGCACAAAGAAAGGCTTTGCACGGTCTGTCTTCTGCAGTGCTGTTTTGTGTTTGCTGCAAATGTTAACCATCCTCTAAATACTCTGTGTGCATTTCCAGGCTTATTGAATGTGCTTTTGATTTTGTAGTGGATGGCACTGCAGCCCATAATGATGGGTGTTTAACAGTGTTCTGCAGCTCATCTCTGGGGGCCCAAACCACTGCAGTGATATCACTGCAGATGCAGCTCATAATGAAGGGAGCTTAAAAGCACCCTCATTTTTACATGAGTGTGACACATCACATTATGTGATCAGTGTTTATGAAATGAACAGCTCTTAATTAGTCATATCTGTCTTTGCTAACACAAGCTGCTCCTTCAGCCTAAGTGTTGGCTGCAGGGAATGGAGTTCATTTATAATCATTAATTGCCCATCTGTCTCTGAACTTGTATGCATTTCACATGATCTCTGGAAGCTTTGGTAATAAAAAAAGCCCCATGACATCATTACACATTGCCTCTGTGGACCTATTGGGATGAGACAGCATGGTGAACAGATAGGACCCACATGCTTGGGTTGTGGTCACGTTGGTTTCAGGGGTTTTAGTCTCATGGTGTAATGAAGGAAAGATGGCAGAGAGCCTCGTGGTAAAGGTCTTTTATGAGAACAAGATTCCCGAATCCCAAAGCAAGAAGGTTCTGAGTACTTTTTACAGTGACAACATTCAATTTACTGTAGACCAGCTGGAAGAAAAGTCAATGTGTTTTTTTTTCCTTTTTCTGCTTGTAGTGGATTATTGAGACATGTAAACAATCAGATATATGACAACAACAACAACGACAAAACCTTTTTTTTCTTAAAAGATAGATCAATGTTTGCTGTTTGACTGTGAGCAAAGCGCTCAGGTTGACATTTTAGGAAAACATTGGATCTCTTGCTGAGCTTTAGCCACAGTCAGCAGCTGATTATGTAGCATTCATTTTCTGTAAACTGAAAACTTGTCCATTATGCCATTCTGCCCTATATATTTAATGGGATTTGCACTTCTTAAGCATTAATGTGCAAATATTTTGGACAGCTTATTGTTCTAGGAGGAAATAATGATTTGTCCTCAACAGGAACTTGTTCTGAAACAATATCGTTGCTGGCAATCCTGCAACAAAAAGTGTCAAGGAAACTTCACTGTCGTTGCAACCAGCCATTTTTCAATGCAGCAATGCATCTGCTAACCAAATAACTTACAAAATATTTAGTCATTAGCTAACCAGGGGTGTCCAAAGTTGGTCCACAAAGGCAGCTGTGCTGGGTCAACACGATTGGCAGAACTTCACAACAAGCTGCTGAGCAGAGTTATTTAAATTGGATCAGGGAAATATCTAAAATCTTCAAGACTGAGCTCCACAAGATACTGCACTCTCACAATGTCTCTTCTGCCAAAATACTGATGGCATGTGTGACTGCAGATATGAGATGAATCAGTGATGGACAAGAAGCTGAGTACAGGAACTGGTCAATCAATCTTTGAGATAGTGCAGAAACAGTCGCCTCATGTTTATTACATACCAAAGAAAAGAGATCATTGTGGATTTATAGAGGAACAGGAGTAAACAAAGTACTGTGCACATTCTGGGAGAAGAGGTGGAGGTGGTGGAAGAATACAGACACAAGATGGATAACAGACTAGACTGGAAATGCAACACAGACACCTTTTGAGGAAGACGATATCCTTTATTTTATGCACCAAGATGTTGCATATCTTCAACAAGTCTGTTGTGGAAAGTGTCGTCAGCTTTGGTTGGTTCTGTGATAAATATTGTTCATTTCATTTCATAACATGTGTTTGCAAACTTTTCTGTTAAACTTTGGAGTAGCAGATTTGCCAATTGCTTCTGTCAGGACATCATCACCATGATCGGAATGACAGCTCTCCACACAGATTTAGTAAAACTCCTGATCACATAATGAGATGACTTAAGATGCTTGAAACTTCTGCTCAGAGACAAACTAACAAATTTATGCATCCTGCTTTTGTTCAGATTTGCTATTTCAAGAGGTTATTTCTTCATCCGAGATTTCGGATCTGTCATGTCTGGTAAGTAAGATAGGTTTCACCCTGCAGAGCTGTAGTGTTTCCAGTGAGCTCAGACTTCCTCCTTGGACAGCAATGTCATTCATTTTAAGGCAGGATCTGTATGATTCATCTCAGAAACAACCCTTATCCTAAACGGAAATCAGATAGGAGATTGCTAGATTGCAAAAAGCTGATGAGCTAATCCTTTCCTGAGTCCTAGGTCATACTTTACATGCCAAAATAAGACTGATAAAGATCTGTTACTGTTAGAAAGAGTGACATATATCGAATACAGTTTCTCAAGACTTTTATATGTTGCTGTAAGGGTGAGACTGTGGGGCAAAATATAAGATGAAAGTCTGCAGAGATCAGGCACCAAACGCTGTGCTGACAATTGGAAACTGAATTTCCTCTCTAACCTGTTGTGGTGTGGTGGTGTCAGGTTCCCTGTGGGGGGAGGAGATTAATATGTCATACTGTGCCTCTGATCCCTCACACTGTTTGCACTCGTTACAGTCTGTGCTGTGTCACCTTTGCCCACATGCTCCTTTTGATGCAGCTTTTGATCCAAACTTAACTCAGCAAGAGCAAAATAATGCTAAAGTGAAAATACAAAAAGGCTTCATTAGACTTTCAATTTGTTTAATTAAATATTAGTTCCTCATCCTGGGGGTTGTCACCAACACTGAAAGTCTCCTCCTTGCTAGTCTCATGGCTGAAGCATCAGGGAGCGTTTCAGGATGGAGATGGAATCGGTAAATAGTAAAGGTTGTTTTCCAGTAAGAGTTGGAGAAGAATAAGAAAGAAAAACTCCAAATGAGTAATATCAATTTGTTACTTGCATAAATATCACCAAACCAGTGGCACAAAAAACCCTTAACAGACTCATCAATTCTTGATTGGTAGAGTAGAAAATCCAGCTATTCAAATAGTTGTGCAGTGTTTGTTCAACATGTGTGGGATCAATGAGGGATCACTGCGAGTGTTCAGCTGCTTGGGGATCTGTGCAGACGACAGCATGCGGGCCTCAGACTGATTCAGAAGTGTTCGCACAGATACAACATGCACAGACAGAATGCAATCAAATATAGCAACTAACCAATGTGTAAACTCAAAAGCAGCATTTATGGGACTCTTGTTTGAGCCACACCCCATATACACACTGAAACCCCCTGACCCAGCCGGCCCAAGTTCAAATCTTATCTGCATGCATTCCCACTCTTTCCCTCTGCCTGCCTTCCTGTCAATAAACCTGCAAATAAAGGCCTCATTAGTTCTTCAAGAATCCTTTAAAAAAGTAACTGTATAAACATCTGTCTGACATGGTTTCCCCAAAATTGCACCAGAAAGCCTTTTCAAAAGTAGATCTGATTGCAGGACTGTTTGAAAGAAATGCTTTTTATAATGTTCTGGTTCAGGTTTTTGGATAACCTGAGTCAGCTATTTATTCGTCGCAATTGTTGTCAGATAATATGAAGAAAAAGTTTGAGATGGATTAGAAGTGAGTTAAATGTGATAAGCTCATGTGTGACTGCAGAACTTGTAGCAGTTTAACAGCAGTTTGTGAAAGGGAGAAAAAAAGTTCCCATTGATTTCTCATTATCGTACCCAGTTACATGCACATCCATTAGTGTATTAGCAAATGCAAAGCACGTCCGAACAGGAGTATTTCTAAGTTTAAAGTGCTGTAAAGTCCATTGCAGGAACTCAAGGTTGAGGTATAGGGGGATAAAAGATAGAACATCTATTCAAGAGATTCCTGCTTTGTTTAATTTAACCCTAGTAATTAGAGCTGGTTAGTAATCTTTAGTTAGGGCTATGAAGAGATAGCGCTAATATAGCCTTGGACAATGTCTGTCACATGTTAAAAAGCAGAATAATGAATATTGTCAGGGTGAGCGCCACTGATCGATGTAAACACATTAAACATGGTGCTGCTGTAACCAAGATCTCTGATAAACTGTTCAAATATGACTGTTAGTGTTTTCATTTAGCACAAGAGCAAGGTTAGAGCGGAGCCTGGAGAGCTCCCATGTTTAATATTAAACTAAGGCTTGCATTACTTTATAGAAAAGAAGCATATTTTTACACTTTGTGAACTATATTACATTTTACATAGAAAAATGTTGACTGGGATCAGTGTGTCTCAGAGTCCTTTTAAAAGTAAATATTTTTACTGAACAACCACCTTGAAAAAGCCTCAAGGCTGTTATTTTGGGTTAGACTAGATTCCTATCTCACCAAATGGGAAGAGAACCAAAGCCTCAACTATTCACCGCTTTTGGCATTTTTCCAGTATTGTTAACATACAACCTGTAATTCTTATTATTTATTCATTTTTTCTTTGGATTTCTCATGGGTGTGTTGCTTAAAGTTTGGCACATTTAGTCAGTGGGAATTTTGCCCATCCCTGCAGGCAGAGCAGCCCGCGCTCCACGCTGAATGGAATTTATTCAGTCAAGCCGAACGGGAAATTGTACCGCAATCTTTAAATCATATCACAGCTTCTCATTTAGACTGAATCCTGGCTATTCCAAGACATTTAAACATTTAAATGTATCTCCTAAGTAAGGAGCCTGTAAGGGTCATTGCCATGATAGAAAATGAACCACCGTTCCAGTCTCAGTTATAGCAAAGAGAGAAATAGGTTTTCCTCCAGATTTTGTTTGTATTGTGCAGCATCCATCATTCCCTCAATTCCGACCAGTTTCCCAATTCGATGAAAACATCTCAGCATCAGCCATCATTTGTTTTCAGTATGATGAAAGCCGCTGGATTTATACCACAAGCAGGATTTTCAGAACACCTTCATAAGTTCACAAGTAAACGATGGAGTAACAATAAATCTCCAGTCTTGGCTTTTCAGTTTTACATTACTGTTCAGCTTAATGCACTTTTCACCAGATTCTAACCAGTACTAGCAGCAGGATATGCATCTTGGTTCGCTTTGTTAGTCAGCGCCAGAGCTTGAATGTTTGTACACATGGCTCCGAACAAACCGGGCTATCCATAGTTGTGGACCAGGGTTAGTTTGAAGTGTTTGGGGGAATAATCTTGCCATATTTCAAGAGAGTATCTGTTCGATTTGAGAGCTGTAATCATTGTTTTCAAGCAAATTTTATATTGCGCTCTCTCAAAACATTCTGCTCCCACTCAAAAAGTCTGCTTTAATGTTTCGCTTGCTCTTAAAATGATCTTTCTGCTTATGGACTAATGATAGGATCATCATGCTATGATCCAAGAGCCTGGAAAAATCCACAATGAGAAATTTGGATAGCAAGCAGAGAAGATCTGAGTGCGAAGGGAGCAGCTCAAACTCAGGAGAGGGATGTCTTTTTAGGGATCTGAAAGTAAAAGGGTAATTTTAAAAGCAAGCTAAACATATTTGCATGAAAGCAAAGACTTTTTGAGTGTTTTGAAAGAGAGCAATATTAGATTTGAGCTTGAAAACAATTATTAATGCTCTCAAAACAACCAAACAAACCCTTGATATATGGCAGGACATCCCCCATAGAAGCGGACTAAAGTAAATATGCGGTAAGAGGATTTGTTTTTAGCATGCTTCTGCTAACAAATCTACCATAAGGCCTGGTTTTGTGGCAATGTTGTATTTGGTGGTTGTCATTGTGACACCACCAGGCCCTCTACAAAATCATATGACAGTTTATGGAACTGAAATTCTAATAAAGCTGAAAATAGTCTTTTCTACAGTACGGCAAAACTGCAAGGTATAAAACAAAGTTCTCACTTCCTCTACACAAAACAAAAACAAAACAGAAAATAACAGTGTAGGTTTCTAACAGAGTGGTTATTGTGTAGTTACAGAAATGAAGCAATCGTGACAACCAGCTCTGCTTAAAATGATCATTCAGTCAATTAATCAGCTTTTTATTGTCTTTGAACCAGCGTCCCGTCACGATGAAAAGACATTCCTGTACAACCAGTCCAGGAGCAGACAAACATGAATATTAATAGGATCAGGCAGACTGAGGCTGCAGCCGCAGTGGGCTGCTCATTATCTGATTTCTACTCAGGCCTCATAAAGCAGAGCTTTTGTCACTAATTATTCAGATCATCCCAGGTTATGCAGCAACGATGAGGTGTGACATGCAGGAGTGAAGGTGAAAGGCCCCACACTGCCCTCCTCTACAACCCTGCGGGACATTTTCCTCTTTCATGTCTAAATGAGGGGCAGGGGGGCTTTTTACACCTGGACACCTGCAGGTCAGAAACTGTACACACCTACAAAGAAAGTCACCTTTTGAACTACTTTATCCTCCCCTCTGTGTTCCTCCTGCTCCAACAGCGTTTCCTGTTTCTGTCTCTTCTGGTCTGCACATGGGAAACGCTGCCTGGCAGGTGTAATGGCCGGTGTCGCATATCATCCTCCCTGCCCGGGACTTCTGACAAACCGCTCGGGTAATTTCACAGATGAAAAGCGGATAGCCAGAGAAAGGTCATCCCCGCTCATTAGCCAAAATTATTATTAGCACATTAGCATTATGACTTAAGCAATGGTTGGATTAACTTTAGTGTACAAACAGAAAAAGACATTGTGTGTACCAAAGGTTTACTTTAAAACAATTCAACTTCACCCCTTTGTCTTTGTATATAGATTCCTTTCTTCCTATGCAAAGCAAAATGAAAAGGAAAGGAAAGGACTGTGGCCTGCAGTTCACATGCTGTAGTCATTAGGTTGTGTGGTGGGGAGTTTTATTGCTTCCCACTTGTGTTAAGTCAATCCAGCAATTTACTCTACTGCTTCACTCCCTTCGCCCTGTCAGTTATATGTATGACTGTTTCGTCTTTGGACCTCTCTGGTCAGTCATTGCAATGTTCTGGATGGGTGAGCCGGTGGTCTGTCAGCCCTCTAGCTGAGGCATCATGAAGGTGGGAGGTTCTCTTCATCCTGAAGTCCTTAACTGGATGACTGCAGGCCAGCGGCTAGGACAACCTCCAGCTACTGATGTCATTGTGGCTTTTCTTCTATCAACACCCCTAGGATGTGTGCTCAGCCGTAGTAGTTTGTTACTGTTGGGCAACAATAAGTCACATTCGCATCTGAGCCTTTTTCAAAGCTTCCTTTGTTCCCGTGTCCTTATTTCTGCCCGTGTCTAGGGAAGCTAAAGGGGAGACAAATGCTACACAAATTGTAATGTAGCTTTTATACAGTGATTACAGGGGTTGACAGTAAAGCCTATTTTTGTGCTGTGAAAGTTGCTGACCTGCAGCTGACGAGGAATGATTGTGTTTCACATGCTCCTGCAGCCGTTTCTGTCCTGCTCACACAGCTCTGAGGTACACACACTATCGCATTTTCCACCAAAGAGCTCAGGCGACTGAGCTCCAGCCTTCAGATTGTATTTTTGTCTCTTATGCTTCTAAATTCGAGCGGCACAAGGTCATCGCAGGAGACAGCAGAAGCCCTTTTTTGCAGGTGATTGATCGCCACTTCCTGGCAGTGCGTTTCTACATAATATCTGAGGGCAGGAGAAGTAACTGTGCCATGTCCAAATCCTCTCAGGTCTATTGACTGTCCATCACTGTCTCCAAGTTTGCATTGATGTCCTCTTTTGATTTACTCTGTTCACCCTTCCCACCTCTATAGTGTCTCCTTTTTCACACCTCATGTCCTTGGTCATTCAACCCCCTCAGACATTCGGAGAAGCAAGAAATATCAGCAAAAAAATACCTTAAATTCAAAGCCTGTAAAAATTAATAAACAGGCTTAATTATGAAAATTCACAAAATATTAGAAGCAACAAGACAGGTTTAACAAATGGTTTCTATAAAAAAAATGGTTAGGCCCTTTTTCTTTTTTCTTTTAAACAAATCTTCATGTCACTTGGAAAAAATTATAAAACAGACATTGCCTCAGGTATGAAAGGTAAAAGCATGCATACGTTGTTCCAGGTCTTAAAGCATGATGCAAAAATACGTTACATCAAATGTTAAAAATGAGTCACATAATGAGCGTAAACACAGAGGAAGATGCCCTAATTTCTAACATTTATTGCCAAAAGGGAAAAAAATGACTTTTATTCCAAATTACTGACCTGAATTAGTAAATGCAGCACATTAACATGCAGCACATGGTGTATCGCCCATCTAGGCTCTTGCAAAATGTGCTTTTGTGGATGCTTTATTTAAAATGATTGTAAAGATAGTATGGAAATTTCTAAAGTGTGGAAGGGTTTTTAAAAAACAAAATTGCTATTAAAAACTTCCTGTCTCTTTCCTAACGTTTCCATAAAAGCACAGTTAAACCATTTTCTCTAATTGCTCCATGAAATTGACTTTCATTCACAAAACTCAAACTTTATAAAGTGTTGCTTGAAGAGCCTGAAACTTTGTTCTCTCACATATAGGATAAGATAAGAATATTTTCCTCCAGTCAGAATGTGGCTTTCACTCTTTAGTTCCACCTGTGTGAGAAAAACTCTCATCAATCTCCTACTTATTTGCGAACGTGTATGTGCTTACTCACACACAAATGCACACACACACAAACCTACTTGTGGAACGTCTGTTTCAAAGGCATCAGATTACCTTTCATTCAGCTAGTTGCTACGTCTGACAGGAAGCTTAATCCAGCAGACAAAGCTCATCCTGAGTGTTTTTTGGATTTTTTTTACCGACTCAAGGGGGTTTCTTCCATTTGTGTCAGATAAAGGCAAAGAAAATCCCCTCAAATCCCATCACCATGGTGACTCTATCTATATCTTTTTCTGTCTTAACCCAGAGTCAATAAGGGATGGCCAACACCATCCTGTCAGGGAGGACATGAATGGCTTGCCAGTCACTCATTGGCAAGTAAAATTCCCTGGCAAATATTGATTCCCTTCAGGGGTGGAGAGGCACCGGTGTGATACAAGCTGCTGATCTGACACAGGTCCAGACATCCTTTCCATTCACAAGGTGATGGTGATGTCCACAAACTCATTTACATTTAGTAAACCCTTTCGTATAATTACTGCACTAAACTGTCTTTTATTCACAATCCTCATACTATACAAAGGCCATTAAACTGGTGCTTTAAAGATCGGACACTTTGTTCTCCCATTAGGGTGCTAATGAAAAGCAGCACCGCAGCCCCACTTCATCTAAATGAACTTTATTGATCATTTGTGGTAGATGGGAATCAAAGAGGTATTAGCGAGGCCTGCTGCATCTGATGCTGCTTCGCCATTCCAGTCACAGCCAGATGATTCATGAAGTCATCCTTTGCAGATATTTTGTTGGTATTTGTTTGCTTGCAGAGATGTGTTGTGTTTGTTTGCATGTGTGTGTGTGTGAGTAGCCTTTTATCCTCATTTCACCAAAATCGAACCTTAATTAAAAACCAAGTTTTTGCATCAATAGACTGCAGCAGATGGATTCTGAGTGGATTCTACCAGTGCGATGAAATGCAATCATGCAATATGATAATTAGATTATATTATAACACTCTGTAATTCCTTGAATTATTATTGCTCTTATGTACCAATCACCAACATCTGCTCAACATGGAGAGTTCATGGTGGGAGAAGTTGAGCTTCTGAATAAAGGTTTGAAGAGCCAGTATGAAATTATTCAAATGTGAAATTATTTTAAAAATTCAAAAGGTTCTCTTGTGGCATTGATAACCCCCCAAAACTCATTTCTCCTCATCAAAACTTCATATTTAGATTGCTTTCTGTGTAAAAACACATTCTTTTTGCCTCAATATGACTTGGATGTATTTTGGTATGCAACGGTCTCCATCTCTGTCATGCTTTATCTCTACTTTAACCTGTTATTCCTGAAAAGACTGCCAGTGTGATTGGTGTTGCAGCTTTTAAGACTCAAAAGGTGCAATAGATACAACCTGAATGCTGATGGTGATTGGCACAGAAGAAGGTTTTTATTTTTTATTTTTTTGCTTTTTTTGCCCATTTACAACATCCAGTAAATACAGAGACATCAGACTTGTTTTTCTCCACCACACAAATACCAAGACATGAGCCAGAAACCTGATGTATAACAGGTATTATTCAGGTTCACCCTTTGAGGTGTTTGGCGTCAAATAGGCTACATCTAAAATATTCTTTACATTTTTACCATGGCAGAAACGTTATGTAGCTTTTTGAGTATGTCTGGCTCTGTATTGTTGTATAAAAAACTAACTTGGCTTTACTTTAAAAAGACAAAGAAACATCAATCCATCCATTCTGCATACCAGCTTATTTCAGAGCAGAGTACAATCCTGACAGGCAGGAAATACTTTGGACATGTCATTGGTCCATCTCTGGATAAAAAACATAAATATAAAACCAACCTGAACAGATTTTTGCACCAAAAAGCACTGCTTATATTTCCTAAACACAGACGTTGAGATAATGGATTACATTTAATTAAAGTAACTGTAATTTTTGTGAAAAGGGCTGTACGCTGTTAGATGTCTGCGCTGCTGATCTACTTAATTGACATTCAGTGTACAGTAACATCATGCGGTTTTTTTAATGTATCCCAAACATTATATTCATTGTTTGGTTTAGACAATTCTCGTTAAACAAAATATACCTTCCTGCTATCAATAAAGTAACTAAGTAACTAAGTAACTTTTACCCTCATTATATTTTTAATTTAGAAGGGTACTTTTACTTTTACTTCAGATTATAAGTAATTAAAGATTCTTGTACTTAGTTATAGTTTCTCAATACTTTTCCACTTTGCTTAAACCTGCATGCTTGTGAACAATGCTGGAATGAAGGAGAATAAAAAGGAACAAAAACTACAAAAGTAAACAAGTCATTAATTAAAGTTAATAGTTAATAGTGATATTTTGGCGGGAGCTTTCAACTTGCCTGTTCCCAGGGGCCAACTGATTAATTTCACTCCTGAAATTGATTCCTTAGATTCAAACAGACCACAACCATGGTTGAGGACACTTGTGGCACATTTTCATTGCAGTGTTAAGATACTCTTGATCAAACTGAAGGAAAATGGCTCAGAATTTCCACTGAAACACCTATAAGCTGTTTTTTCTTCTTCTTATATTTCTGTTTAAAGCTTCTGCTTGCCTTTTATTATATTTGTCCTGACAGTAATAGTTGCTTTTACAGGCCTTGCTCTAAATGTAAAAGTTAAGGTGACATAGTTCTTCTCATAGCTGCTGAGGTTGAGTGATGCCAGTAGTGTGTAATATGCTGAATATTTCACAGCAAGCATGACTACTGGGCATGTTTCAGGCAGTAAACGTTCTGGTTATTGAGCTGATTTTTTTCTTCTTTTTTGTGAGGGACTGCAGACAATTTAAAAGCGAAGTGTCAGGTGACAAATTATTTTCTGGTACTTTTTATTCCTCTCGTATTGTCTCTG
>JAVQJG010142994.1:0-15795 GCA_036024015.1 Craterocephalus amniculus
CATATAATGTACAAATACTTTTTTTTAGTGTCTCCAAATATTGTCATACCATAAACTCTAGACTGCATTGAAGTAGTAGCTATTAGGGGTGGGACAATACATCGATCTGTATCGATACACCGATCGTATGATCAGTGATTCAATGATATCGATCCAAAATCCTAATATCGGACAAAAATCGATAGAATAACCAGTTATCAAACACACTTTTATTTTGAAAATATTTTCTTTTAAACTAAATGTCAATGCCAGAGCTCATTCATAAAGAAAGTTTAAATGATGATCTAGGTGCTTTTAGTGATGAATGGAAATAATTGTGATCAATCACTCATTATATTGCTTTATTTCGTTTCATATCGATCAGAGGATCCTAGATCAAATCTAATCGAAATCGTATCGTGACTGAATTTGAGATGTCGGCAAACATCGAATCGCTGTATTACTATATCGATATAATATTGTATCGTGATCAAACCAGTGATTCCCACCCCTAGTAGCTATTCCCCCTCTAAGCTAAAGCTGCATTGGCTTCTTAAAATTTGCTTGGATTTGGCTTTCACATACTTCATATCAGATGTGCAACATAAAACATTTGATTAGGTTATGTAGTGTTGTAGAAAATTGCTATAACATAATAAATAAATTGTGCTATAACATAATAAATATATATATATATATATATATATATATATATATATAGTTATCATCAGAGTTAGTTATTTTTTAATGTTTTGTAATGTTTTTAGTCTGAAGTAGAAGCCTGTGTGCACACCGGTGGGCGGGGATCTGAAGAATAACGCGATGCTATTGGTTAGTAGGACTTTCGAGGTGGAGCTTTCTGCAGACAAAACAGACAAGTTGCGCTCATGAGAAACAGTCAACAACCCGATCCCTGAATGAGCATAGTCTTCGGACACACTTAGATTTTGTTGCTGACTTGGAGCGAAACAATCTTGGCTGTTTTTCGCGCGCTCCTTTCACGCAAGTTTTAAAACTTCCCAAAGGAAGAGTTTAGATCACCGCTCCTCAGATCAAGCTGCTGAAGCGCAGGTGGAGAAGAGAAACTATGGATGTGGTGTATCTGCTGTGCTTGGCGTTGACCGTGGGTGCGTGGTTTGCCTCCGCAGACAGACACAGCGTTTACTGGAACAGCTCCAACCCAAAGTAAGTGCCGATCTGTTAAAGTTCGATCCAACCTGGTTGTGTTTGTTCCCCCTTAAGTGTGCATGCGTGTGTTTCCCAATGTTTCCTCTCCAAAGACGAGGAGATGTTAACTTCTTTTGCGGTATCACTAATGAAAACTCTCATCGTGCCATTCTGCGCAACTTTTACTTTAGTACCTGCGCCTACATTTGATTAAACATGCTAAAGACCTGCGCTGCGTTTAACCTGAGGATAATGAAGTGTCTCTTTAAACACGGCAGATTTGACATTAGATCATGGAGCAGCAGTCTAATGTGAAAGCAGAAGATTGCGAGCGGATGCCAAGCAGATGGACGGATTCACCACTATATTTAACCGCAACACACTCAGACATACTCTGATAGTAGAAAATAGACTGACGGGTATGAACTTGACTAGTCCTGTCTGCAGATTCTGCACTTGTGTGTGTGTGTGTGTGTGTGTGTGTGTGTGTGTGTGTGTGTGTGTGTGTGTGTGTGTGTGCGCGCGCGCGCACTGTCTGTGTCATGGAGTGACAAGTGCATTAATCTGTATTAATAAACCAAAAATGAATAACAGGAGTTGACTGTTTGATGGTTGATGCCATATACTCTGTAGTAAAAGTGTTTCCTCTTCACATTGGAGATGGGAGAGATCCCGTGGAGTGTGTGAGGGCCAGTGTACTGCTGATTACTTTGTTTTGAGGTCAGAAATGTAATGCTATCCTTCCACTCAGTGGGATCGATTAAGCTTGACACAGGCCTATCGCAACACGATTTATTGAGCTTGGGGCAAGTGATCCGACCTATTAATTTGAAATCAAGATGAAACAGAAGCAGAGTGTGTTTTTTTTGTGCTGCCCATTGAGCTTCTATTATAACCCGCCGCTGAGAAAGCAAAACGGGGCAGAAGCCATTATGGACTTTTAGTCTTGTCTTGATTACATTACCGGCTCTCTAATTGCACTTAAACAATGACGGTTGACGGAAGATTGAAAAAAGACCCCCTAATGAAGAAAGCTGCTTCTCTGATAATTGGATAGGCAGTGTAATGGAAAATCCTAACCTCATGAGTAGTGCTTGTGTCATTAGTTAGTAATCATGTGACTCTACAGCCCAGGTTTGACCCACCTGAGTTAAACACCTGAGTCACCACAAACAGGTAGGGGGAGGGAGATGTTGCTACAGGCGAGTAACCTCACTGAGGGAGAAATGTACTGTTTAACAAGCTTGGAGCTTCAAAAAATGCCTTCATAAAAGCCAAGTTGATACGGGGTTTGGGATGGGATGGGGGGGGTGTCTAAAGAGAATAACGTATGACGTGGTCTAATACAAAATCAGATTTTATGTACTGCCTCTAATCCGACCCTGGACTGTTTCTGCTGTGAAATGGGAGTTGCATAACTAGAAGGGAAAAAAACATAAAATAACATTAATCCCTCTTGCTGCGCAGCTAAACATAGGCTCTGACACAGATAGACAGACAAATATCAACTTAACAACCAAACAAATATTCAGACATCCCACATTTAAGAGGATGTTCATGCCTCTACTGAAATTCCTCTTTGCCTGACCTCCACACTTAATTTTGCATATCTCATTTGAATTTTCTTTTCTGATTTCTCTCTTTCCTCCGGATTCTTAGCTCGACTTAGAGCCCACCTGCCCAGAATTATCCTCATGTGGTCAATCAGTCACTTTCTCACTGGACCGAATAGATCAATCAGTAAAACCGGACAGAAGCAGGCCACGAGTAATTGATGCCGACTGGATGTTATTGTGATTGTGAGCAGCAGTGATGAGCAGCCAGATGGTAGCCGTGTGTTCATTCAATCAATGCTGGCAGCAGTTTTACCATAGGTTTGAGTTTTCAAAGCTAATCTGCTGCACGTTTGCTCCTTATCAGTACGACCTGATGTTTATGGCTTCATCCTATTCTTCAATTCTAAAGAAAACGGCATTCTTCCCTCCGCTTGTGCCAACTTCATTAGCACGTAATAAGGAGAGTGTGAACTTGTGCTGCCCTAAACTGGCAGCAGCCTTATTTTTGTTGTGGACTGTCAGCGCATGACTCTTTGAGTGTGTGTCCCAACATCGGAGTAGAACAGGGAGTGGCTGTTACCGTAGACAGCCTCACCGAGACATGATAAATGTGTGACTCACACTTCCACACACTGGGGGGCTAGAGGGAGGACCGGGATGTTAATATTAGCTACAGCCAGCATTCCACCCTACTGTTACTATACTCAACTCTGTCAGCTGTGCGTGCAAGACTTTTTGAATATGTGTGTGTGTCCCCTCTCCGTACCTGTCTGTTCCTCTCCCTGTCTTCCCACTGTAACAGCTGGGTCTCCTCCCTGACTGCCCAACGGCTGTCAGTCTCCTTTTTTTCTTCCTAATTTAAGAAAAGTCTCCACCCTGGATGCTACGAACACCCTTCTTCACCTTATCTCCATTATAAAGCTGCGGTCATCAATCTTCTGTGGCCTTGTATGTTCCATACTTCCAGCAAATATCCTAAATATTGAGTTTGGTGTCATTTAATATTCTGTTTATCGGTTTTCGTGTACGCCTCATTTTTTATGCTCCTGAAGCAGTCAAGCCTGTCTCTGCATGTTATCCCAAGGATAAACTTGAGGAGAAAGTAGTCAATGCCTCTTGGTACATTGTGTACTTTTTTGTACCCTCTCCATCCCCTCCCAAGCCCATGTCCCGTCTGCTTGTTGACCTCTAATCTTGGCAAAATGAGAATGCACACACACACACTGACGGAGAGATTATAGACAGCTTGTAATCTGACCACCTGACCCACAGACACAAAACCATCATCCTGCCGGCCGTGTGCTGTACGGCTATATGATTCTGTGATCCTGTGATGTAACCACGGTTCTGCCAGCTGCCATAATCTCCCTGATGGAACCCATCATACGTCAGATCAATCAATTACAAGCAGCATCTGCACTTCGCTTAGCCACTCATTATCAGAGGGCTTTACTAATATCCGCTGCTGATATAACTATCCTTGCATCAAATTAATTGCCGAATGGGAATTGTAAAGTACCGTATATACTGTATCTCAACTTCTGGTCATCGCCCTTACATCAGGGTATCCACACACCTCTGTTTTCTCTCTGCTCTTCCTCTCTCCTCCTTATCTGTGGTCCAGACTTCCTCCCTACTACCCTCACCATCAGCCCCTCCACGTCTCCTCTCACAGACCTTCCTCTGTTTTTGCCCAGTAGTTTTCCATCAGAGGTCAGAGCAGCTCTCGGCCGTGGCTCTGCTAACATTATAGAGAACTGCTTGTGCCCACTGTTATCAGGCTTAGTGTGAGCAAGCATGCGTATGTGTGTGTGTGTACGTGTATACTGTTCATTCATTGCATTTCAGGCATACCTTGGCATTACAGTCCACTTGAAGCTCATTATCGCCCCCTAAAGGCTGAACTGGGAACAAACTTATTTCCACACATTAGAAGATGTTTTTCCAAATGTACTCCAAATTTTTTTTTAAAGTTGCACATTTCATTAGAATTTTTAGCTCCATGTCAGCGCGAGTGGAAAACGGATTAACTCGCCGTGAACACCCCCTCATATTAAACCAAGCTTGATACCATTTGGCCTTTTTCTATTCATCCCGGACAGAAAGGGAGGCTGCAAAAAAAAAGGGGGCGGGTGAAAAGATTTTTGGGGGGCAAAGAGGAGGAGGATAGGGAGAGGAAGCCTGGGTGTGGGGCAAGAGAAGGCTGAGGTGTAGAAAGGGATTTGTGTTGAGAAATTAGCCTGAATGAAGAGCTTTGGTTTATTATGTCAGTGTTGGGCGGCGGGACAAAACGGGAGATAGAGCTGGGGGGTGGGCGAGTTGTTGAAGAGTGAAAGGTAGGCAGACAGAAGGAGGAGAGAGTGGACAGTGATAGATGAAGGGAGGGGAGACGTTTGGAACTGAATAAGTGAGAAACACTATTGTTGACACTTGTTGAGGTTCTCATCCTGCAGGAGCTAGTTGAGTGTCTTAACAATGTCATGCAGGCATATATAGAGCCTCTTAATTGCAAACATTTGCAAATGGAAAGTTCTGGGCTGGATTAAAAACAATATAGACAGCCAGGCAGTTGCACTGTTGCATGGTGGATGGAGAATTCCTTCTTGTGTGGAATTCTCCCTTCATCTAATATAGAAAGACTTCTCATTGTGTATTATATTGGCTCTAATATAGAAACTCACGAAACCCATTAAGACTCCTGACAGCCCCTCAGCCTGTGTGAAAGGAGGTGTGAATCTGCCATACCACAGCAAATTAACCGGGTATTAAGAATACACCTCATACTAAAAGCGGGTGAGAGTGGTATAAGACATTTGATGAGTGTGCCTTGTGAGAACCATCCAAACTGCAGCCAGCCCTGTTGTGACATTCCAGTGAGTGCACACTTACTACTGATTACCTGTGCCGCAAATGGATGAGGAGGCGGGGGGGTTGATGCATCTGTTTGCTGTTTTAGTGACTCTTACTCGCTCCTTGAACGTGTTGTGTGTGTGCTGAACGTATATATCGTCAGCGCTGACTCGGACAGGCAGGGTCTGTGAGCAGTTGTGATTGTGAACTGTGACCCCGTGACCCGGCTGCTGGTTTGAAATTCTCCCTAGAGAGACGGCGAGAGACAGAAGCGCCTGTGTCAGTTGTTTGGCTGAAAACCGGCATGAGTAGGATGGGTAGGGGGGGTGGCAGGGTGACAGGAAAAAGTAAAGGACAAGAGCAGAGCAAAGACAATGGGAAAGACTTCAAAGCTTCAGTAAAGAGAGGAAAGTGTTGGAAAAGCCACCTAGTGTAACAACCACCAGCACTGGAGCTGTTTACTGTCTTCTAACCTCACTACACACACACACACCGTACCTACTGCCAAATCTAGAGTAGCTCCACGGTGAGAAATGACCTGCAGAGGGGAACAAAGACTTCAACCTTCGCTGTTTACCCACACCTCAGGCACATGTTACACAAACACACAAGAGACTCCACTAGGCCTCCACAAACAGATGTGTTCATGAGCCTGGGGCACGAGACGTCCTGAATAAGTGTCTTCAGAGAATCTCTCCTCTACGCGTACACTCAGAAAGCGGCACATAAGAAGCGGAAGCTGTGCGGAAAGCAGGTTCGCAACAACTCACACACCTGGCTCTCCGTCTCACAGAGGACAGAGCTATCATGTTCATGCGACTCACTCTCCTGAGAAATGTCAGAGACTGGCGGAGATGCAGAGAGATGCGACATCCGAGAGCTTTGATGAGCGGAGACGTAAAGCGTCATGAAGAGAGACGAGGTAAACGGTGTTTTCTGATGAAAATCAGTGAGGCATAAACTAACTTGGGACAGCTGAAATGATGTTATTAATTGGGTAAAGGCACATTCAGCCAAACAGAAAACACACACATTAGTTAGGCTGGTGAAAGTCCCGCAGGGGTTTAGGTAGAGGGGTTGAAGGGGCCTTGTAGCCTTCAGGCTTTCAGTCATTGGGGAGGCAAAGGGTATAATTACACCCTATTCATTCCTCCTCCCCTCCTTTTCTACACAACACATTGGGCCCAGACCCCTAACAGCTTTTAATTAGCCAGGCCAAAGGAGGAGAGGAGGAGGAGGAGGGGCAATGAGGAGGTGAGGAGAAGGAGAAAAGGAGAGTTTTCTTAAAAGCGCGAGACGTGAATGAATTTAGCAACAAAATATTTCTGTTTCGTTGGCTTTTGACAAGGCCTTGTTTTCAGGCGAAGGTGGGTCAGACCACTTAGAAGGACGCTGTGTGGGGAAAAAAAAGTGCATCCCATCCGATTTAAAACCATTCGTTACTTCTGAGGGAACCACTGGAGACCTCCAAACGTCTAGCTTCCACCCCTTTTATTACTAGTTTGACTGAAGAAATTGTAAGGGAAACTGACATCGTAAAGCATTTTGCAATATATTATAATGTACGAAAAGGGCTATACAAACAAAGTTTGATTTGATTTGAAGAAAACAACGGAGAGGAACAAGATGAGATCAGAGATTATTTGTCCAAATCGCAGCGCTACAGCTGTCCCCCCTTTCTTTTTATTCAATCTCTAAACCTGAAACGCACAACCTGCGCAGAATTGTATCCACTTACAAAGACGCCTCTCTTGGAGAAAGGACCGATTTACAGGTAGAGGGTAGTGATACGCCTTTTAGCGCTGGATACCAAGTTTGGAGCTGTTCTCTGCTAACAAAGCATGTTTTGACAGGTATGTTAGCGTGAACCAATACATTACACACACACAGGGGAGGAGGAAGGAAGGAGGGGTTAGAGGCCCTCATTTGGAGCCAGTGTGTCTGTGACTCAGCCAGGGGGTCCTAACAGGAGCCACAACAACAGGACGGAAGGGGGTGGAGGCAGAGCTACTACGTCTCAGGCTTTGATGATGGAAGGGGGGTACGCAGACGTTGAGGAAGACATAAACAGCGGCAGACAGGAGCTGTTTTCTTATCGCTCCGCAGAATGCCAAACACAAGCATGGAGTAGCAGCCACTCAGTTCGAGCTCTGATTGGATTTACGGATTAGAGCCTGTTGCCCCTGAGGATGTAACGGGAGTAACTGGCCAATAAAAAAATCTTTCTTCACGTCGTGGCTTTTGGCAGATCTCACAGCAAGAATAACACTGTGGCCAGCTGCACATCACATGCATAGCCTAGCTCGCTTCATGTTTACTATAAAGGGAAAAAACATGAACCTGAACATTAGATTTTTACACATGCGCTATCTTTCCCCTTTGTTCCAGTAAATCTGCTCCTAACCTGCTAGTAGCTACTCATTAACTGAAAGTAAAAGCTCTACTGTGGCGAAAATTGAACACAGCTGTCAGATGTTTTTTTTTTTAGTTTGTATTCTCCCCAAACACCACCAGATCGACACTGGGGTGGGATTTATGCTCCGTTTTCACCGATCTCCATACTTGATGAGAGCATAGGAAGCCGGCAAAGAGGAGACAGGAAGGCTTGAAAAGAGCCATAAAACTAAATGAAGCGTAAAGATGAAAGAGGGGAAAGGGAGGCTGACCATCTCCATGCCCCTCTGTCTCCTGCAAGCAGCACAGATGGACAAACATCTAAGTGGAGAAACTAATGAGACAAGTACTGGGAAAAGACTCGACACTGAGTTGCGCGGATAGAATAGTGATTCTGTCTGTTTGTGTTCGGCAGGACGGCGAGCTGTCAGTCACAATCTCGTCTACTTGTTAGCAGGTGAGACTTATCCTGAAGGGGAAAGTAGGAAAAAAGGTGTGCTCGCGTGATGCTGGCAGCGCATTATGAGGCTCTGGGTGTGTTTTCCTGTTGGGAAAAACCTAATGAACTAGTCCAGCCTGATCTGGCGCTTTCTAATTTCGTTGCCCACATTAGTTTGAACCGACACAAAAACGTTGCTTCACCTGCGTGTCAGCGCATGTATTTTCTGTTCCCTCACATGTGTGTTTGTTTGTGTGTGTTAAAAATGTGTGTAACCAAACAATAATATTCAGTTAACTTATTAAGAAAATGATGACGAATAAGAAACTTTCCTTGCTGGTTGGGAACATTTGTCGGTAACTTCCACTCTCTGTGTTTCCCTTCAGCTTCCTGTGGGATGATTATACCGTGGAAGTGCACATCAACGACTACCTGGACATCATCTGCCCCCACTACACCCGTGAAGAGGTGTCACCTCATGTAGCCGAGCGCTACGTGTTGTACATGGTGGAGAAGGAGGACTACGAGGTGTGCAAGCCTCACTCCTTCGATCAGCTCCGCTGGGAGTGCTCCCGTCCGTTCGCTGCTCATGCTCCGGAAAAGTTCTCCGAGAAGTTCCAGCGCTTCACGCCCTTCACACTCGGCAAAGAGTTCAGGCAGGGGGAGAGCTATTATTATATCTGTAAGTACCGCAATTAAGCCAGTCTGCATTAAGATAAGAAAAAAAAAAGTGTATTCTGTGATCTTGTTCTTCTTTTATTAAAACGTTTCGCATCTTTTCTTGACAGCCAAGCCGATGCATCACCATGGCCAGGACTGTCTGAAGCTGAGAGTGGATGTAATCGGACATAAAGGCTCCAGGAAGAATCACCTTGACAAATCCAAGGTAGAGGAGACAGGAAAAGGATTCGATGGGGAGAAAATGAAGTTCCTCGGTTCTGGAGGAGTTCACAACCCCTCCAACAGGCTCCCAGCAGGTCAGGATTCTTTCAGAAAAAAAAAGAAAAACCTGGGTGTGTTAGCCATGCCTGAGCGATGAAATCATGTACTAATGATCCGCCCTGTTTCTTCCCTCAGATGACCCCGATGTGATGCAGCCAAATGTCCAGAGGAGCATCGGCAGCTCTGCAGCACAGCTGGTGTCTCTATCGCTCTTCTTCACCATGATTCCAGTCTTATTGGCCCTGATGCTGCACTGAGACGCCAGGAAACAGAGACAGTTCATACCTGATGCTGGTCATTGGGACATGATCACTCAAACTTTTTTTTTTTTTTTACAATGACTTTTTATACGAGCATGTGTGTGTGTTGGTCAGTGTGCATTTTGTTGTGAATGTGGAGCGTGGATCGCTCCAAAGAAGAGGACCTCAAAAGACTTTTTCTTTTCTTACTTCTCAATGAGGATGGAAATTCTCAGTTTTGACCATTTACGATGCACTCTTCTTTTCAGTAACACAGAACAAGAAATTTTGAGCAAAATGATTCAAACGTAAACTGAAAATGATAACGATATTACATTACCTTCGCCATCGTGTTCCGTGTGTTCAAATCATTGGTACAGCTGTTCGTTATTTTACCGAACATTCACTCATTCTTCTTCCTCTACATGTAGAGAAATTATTGATGTCTTTGTGTTTTGTTATTGGCTAATGCCAAAGTGGTATGCATAATGTAGGATATTTGTCATGTGTAGCACTCAGCTCCTTGTTATAACTCTTCTTTAAACAGAAACACAGTAGTCAAAATGTATTTCTAAATTTATATTCATTTGGCAAACAGAACTGGTTTTAAGATAAATCCTATTTTTTTTCTTAAGGTATTTTAAGAGGAAAAAATAATAATTTCAAACTATCACAAGTATTAGGATGTTTTGAATGTCTGTCAGCCATTAGATCAGCTTACAAAGTTTAGAGTTACAGGAGTTTTAGGAGCTGAGCTTTATCAGTTCTGTGTCTTGTTCACTCATTTCTACTGTGTTAATAATATCACGGTACATTTGATGTTAGCCGATGTCATCCGGCCTAAATGTCATCAAACCTCAAACTGAAGGGGCTTCCCAGAACACACCTGTTTTCTTGTTAAATGTACTTGCATTCTTTCGTTTGTGTCTGTAAATTTGTACAGAAAAAAAAGCTAGAGAAAACTATAAAAAAGGTGTTTTAAGATGTGAAAAATCTTTAGTGAAATAAAAGAAATGTGTTGAAATGAAAAAGCCGTCTGGTTTTCATGTCTCGCAGTGAAATTTGTTTTTGCAATAACTGACCCTGGATCCCGAGAACCCACTGAGATCATAAAGATTTTGATGGGTGACACAATATTTTGGCACCACTGTACGTCTCCTGCTCCGTGAAGTCTCTCCAGCTCAGAGTTTCCACTTATGCATCCTTTCCCCACCCCATTTTCCTCATCCTCTCTTCTACGCCTCTCCTTTCATCCCCACTGTACGGTATGGCCTGGCTTAAATATTTTACCTTAAAACCAAACATAAGAACCAAGAGGTCTCTCAAAAAGAGACCAGTGGAAGAGGGGCCCAGTGGCAAACTGACATGTGGGTGTGAAGGTGTCACTTTCACGTCCTTACTTTCAGTATTTCACTTTTTTCCCCCCTTTCTTTTACTTCTCTGAACAACTTCTTCTGAGGTGAGACCAAAAATCTGCCTACACAGCTGTATGTTGGAATGAAGAGGCATAAAGAGCACAAACGCTCATACCTGCAAACCTCTGAGATGACTGAAAACTGTCAAAACTCACCATTGCTTGTAAAACCACATAGCACACACACTCGCAGTCAGAACATGAAGCGGGAGTGTTTGTTTTTCCATGATAACGTCATGGCTTAAATTCACTGCAGATGATCATGCAGTCTAAGAAATCTTGTGTAGTGTACCAGCTGTGCGTTCAGCCAGGCAAGATGCCTGAACAGACGAAACATGGAAGTATTTGTAACGCTATGGGCTACATTCATGTCAGCGTTGTGCAATGCACAGAACAAATTTGCAATAACATCAATACAAGTGTAAAAGAACTGCCAGTCCTGGAGGATATATTTAAGTAAAAAAATATATTGTCAACCAAAAACAAATGATAAAAGCAAAAATAAAATCCCTTCACTGACTTTTAAAGAAGTCATTGTTGTGGATAAATTCTTACAATCCTGCACTACCGCTGATATGGATAATGGAAACACGATAGTAGAGAAATATTAAGGATAAATTAAGTTAGTGTTGAAATTAGTGTTAAATTAGGGTGAGTGTTGTAACATGTGGAGAGTGGGGTGGTAGTACTGAAATAAGCAAGACCTTTACTTATCCTTCCGTTTTTCTGTATCTTGATTACTTCCAGGCTTAACTATTGCAATACTCTACTCATTGAGAGAACTGCTGAACCCCTCCTGCTCTTTCAGAACTGCATGGGCAATGACCAGAAACGGCACAACACCTGATTTAACGTCTCTGCATTGGCTTTCTGTCAGTTTCAGCATAAGTTTTAAGATTCTTTAACTGGTTTTTGCTTTTTTATAAGCCTGTTAGAATCTGCATGTATTCAGGATAGGATTTCTTCATATTTCCAAAAGTTAGAACTAAAGTTCATGGGGAGAGAGCTCTCTCTTCATGTGGTCCAAAGTTGTGGATCTCTCATGATGAGAGAGGTTTTTGGTTTGTGTTCTTGTTATGGTTAATTTGATTTGCTGTTTTATTTTGCTAGTTTCTTTCCTTGTGCTTTCTGTTTAGCTTCCCATTTCCCGTTAGTTCAGCTGGTTTCACTTGGCTCATCCATTTCACCTGTCCCTTGTCAATCTCTCTGTGTATATATACCCTTTAGTTACTCTTGTCTACTGCCAGTGCCTAGTTTTAAATTAGCCCTATCATTTGTCTCCCTGACTAATTAATTCTTAGAATATTGAATTAAATCCTTTGTTGCTGCAGTCTGTCTGCCTCCTGCCATTCCATCCTGCAACTGGGTCTTACCTCCACATCCACCTCGCATTCTTGACAGAATTAACCTTTCTGAAGACCTGAGGACAGTAGAAAATATTGTTTTAAAAACCAAACTAAACCCATATTTCACTTTTTTATTTAAATTGATTTTCTTTTTCTTTTATTTCTGAATTATTAGTGTGGTCAATTGATTTTTAAAAAAAAGAAAAATCCTATTTAGTCTTTTTCAATGTATTCACTAGTTGTCCCTCATGGAAGACACTTAATGTTTTTTCTTTTGCTGCCATTTCTTTTTTGTTATTGCAAAATTGTGTGAAAAGTACTATACTAGTCTAATTGACAGCTGTATGTTATTCAGTATTTATGGTTAGACTATTCACCAGCAAATGGCTGGTGCAAGTGTTTATCTGAAACTTTGAACCATACTAAATACAGTAGTTTGTCTGTTGTAAGCAAGATAACCCAGACATCAAAGCAAAATTTCCAGAGTGTTGCACTGTGAGCAAAGAGGAACGATATTTTTCTGGTTTGGATCTGGATGAGCTTGATGAAAATGTTGTTACACAATACTGGCCATGATGTGTTGTCATCGAACATATTCAACAGTGTTACAGAGTGATAAACTCTTCCTAATCTGTGCTTTTAAGTCACATCTGTGTTGGAAAGTCACATTAATGACATGCTGCAAGATTACTTAAGATTTTTAAAAGTTTCAACAAGTATTGTTGTGAAATATTACACAACTAATCCGTTCTTGTATTGCCATTTCTACACTTTCCTAAATCATTCTGCTTGGTACCAAATTAATATTTGTCATGGTTTCCAACTTTATGGAAATTGTGTTGCATCTAGTTTATTGATTTTTGGAACTTTGCAATTATTTAATCAGTGCTGTGGTATTGGACTTTGGGTTAAGGAGGGAAGTACAGTAAGTAGGTAAAAATGTATTTATAAAGCGCTTTATACAGAGAAAAAATGTGTTGTTTGGAGTGTTGTTCATAAAATGGGTGCAATTTGGAAGGATGAAAAAGAACCAACCAAAAAACTTTCCGAAATAAAACAGTCTTCACTGTTTTTTTCAACACGAAGGGTCACACTATGGATATATTCTGTACAATGTGCAAGTGAAATGAAATACTCAATTCATGGAGGAATGTTACTTTACCTCAAGGCTGAAAACTTCTGAAGACGGCTGACATACATGCAGAGACATGTTCATATTAGTAAGACTGGGTCTGTTTCTTTCTTCATACATACGTATATTAACTAAATTGTTAACCGTTCATCAGTGTTCATTACGTTATTAGTTGTAGTGCATCGCGTTTATTTTGACTTAAGTTTATTAGGTAATTATACATCTACGTGTCTAAAACCTCGTTTGATTTAGTTTCACTAAACCGATTTGAGCTTCCACTATTCGCTAAATGAGGCAACTTTTCTGACGGTCCACTTTGTAAAGGACACACGGGTGCGCACAAGGAATCAACCTCCATCCACTTGGACTTGCCCATGACAAAAAAAATGTAGCGACGTGATGACATCACTGTACGGTCAGAACCGTTTCAACACCCAATTGGTCAAGACCGCCCCTCCTGTTTAATCCTAAAGCCAATCAGATGGCAGCTATGCCGAAAACACTGATTGCAAATACGGAAATACAGTGAGAGCATCCTCTTAGTGATTTTCCTATCCTTATTTTACATTATTTGAAGAGTCGCTAGTTAAAACAGACTTGCCACATATAAGCAACACACACATTACACGTTTTTCTCCTGCTCTATGGATTTGTTGCAGCTTTTATCATGGGCCTGCATCGTGTTCACAATCGGGATGTTCTCGACTGGACTGTAAGTTGAGTTTTTTCATTTATGACGTGCATCATGGTGGTCCTTCGTTTCATGATGCAACTTACCAGGATATATTAAAAAATCCAACATAAAGATCAGCTGGACAAAAATACTGTTCAAATTTACGGTTTAATTCAGATCAGCCATCGAAATTATAACTTTCTGAAGCACTGCACTGTTAGATACAGATATCGTGAATATCATCTATATTTGCATCTGAGTGTCCTTCTCATTTGTTGGACTTGTTTATGTATTTTTAGGAGCGACCTAAAGAAGATGCGAGAATCCAAGAGTACAGACAACATCCAGTTTCTCCCTTTCTTGACCACATGTCTAAAGTAACTTTTTTGCTTTTGCTTATTTTTTTTCATCATTCACTGTGATCGGCTTTCCACTTGTTTGTTTGTTTGTTTGTTTGTTTTTTAACTCTTGCCAGCACATTTAACACTAATGATATTTCTATAGCAACCTAGGTTGGTTGTCTTATGGGATACTGAAAAGAGATCAGACTATTGTCCTGGTCAACATCATTGGAGCATTTCTACAGATCCTCTACATTGCCATGTACTTCCACTACACAAAAGAAAAGGTAAACATGGTGTCAAATGTTGTCCTGCAGAAAACACATCCTTGATGTTTTCCTTTTTCATTCTCTTTGATTATTTCTCTCCGTTTTAGAGGCTGGTGATGTTCCAGACTCTTGCTGCAGGATCAATCCTGATCTGCAGCTGGCTTTACTTCACCACCTTTCTCACTGACGGAGCAGCTCGGCTAAATCAGCTCGGTCTTACCTGCAGCGTGGTCACCGTCAGCATGTATATGTCACCTCTTACTGACCTGGTACAGTCCATTACAGGAACACACACAACCCACAGGCAGCATTAAGAATTAAGGCTTCTCTTTCATTTCAGGCAGTATGAACAATTTATGACATCTTTCACCGGCTCAGTTTAACTTCAGTTGTTGATATATGTTAATTTCTGTATTTTAGTTCAGAATCTCATTGTAGAAACAGTGGGGTAAAAAAGAACTGTGACATCACATAATCACTGTGGCATCAGGCCTGGAATACAGTTTTAAGTTTGAAAAATCCTCTGCAAGCTTATCAAAATCTGGATGACTGAAGATGTATGAAAGGCAGCATATTCTGCACCATATTCTGTGTGCTTATCAACTGTTTGAAGCCAGCTGACCTTCTGCAACCACTTTTCAGACAACACTGCTGTTGCAGGTCAGACTCAGCCTGAAATTTCTCTGGAGGGAGAGGTGGGCTGCCCTCAACAGCTTATATGATAAACTAGGTTATAAACTACACAGGAGTCCTTTAGCCTGTCCTGCACAACTGATGTAGCCAAACCTTAGGTACACAAACGACTGTTGCAACATTTCATCTGGCGTGCCTTGTTTGTTTTTGTAGTGCATGAGCACCTGTGGACCACTTCTGTGCACCTTGCCAGTAGTGACAATTTGAAAGTTTTTTTTCATATTTTTCCCGCTATATAACTTAGTATTATTACTGAAGGAATTTTAATAATTAATGGGCAAAGTTCCATGCCTAAGAACAGTCACATGTACAAAGGCCAAATTGAAAAAACTGAAATTGAGATCTCGATCATTTAACACGA
>JAVQJG010143007.1:0-16048 GCA_036024015.1 Craterocephalus amniculus
ATGGATGCTGCTGTAATTAACTGTTGAATCGTTTGAAGTGATCAAACTAAATGAATTTGAACCAATGATTTATTTAAATTTGGAGACCATCATTAAGTTTGCTATAATGCCCGAAAAGACGAGTAAAAAAAAAAAAAGAAAATAAGACTGCTCTCTTTCTTCATTTTACATGGAATGTATTACTATTGTTGTATTTTAATTATTGTAATTATGTTTTTTTTGTTTTGAATTTGACGCACTACCACGGAGAGGAAAAAAAAGAATAAATGAAAGAAATTAAATGAAATATAAAAAAAGTTAAAAAACATTTTAAAACTATCCATTTACTTATATCAATTTAAATGGGGAGAACACAACACAGCAGTCAGACAATCATTCTGTTGCTCTGATGCCCAACAAAGCAGGTTAAAAAATATTTTTATAAATCTTAAAAATAAAATATCATTCTGTAAAAAAAATGTTTTAATTAGTTTTTCCTTTCCTAAAAGTGAAACAATCAATTTAAAAATTGTAAAACCAAAAATTGTGATATTTATGTGAATCGATTGGGGGTTTTTTTTCTCCCACCCCTACGAGTCAGCGTGACAGGAAGCCATTCCTCACAAGATGGCGCTCCCGTCCCTTCATGCAGCTGTTGGAGGTGGAAAAGTTAAACACGGACTCCAGACGATCATCTGCTTTCATGTGAAATTCTTGTATTCGAAAAATCCGAACTGAGGCGAGATGATAAATGGTAGAACTGCAGAGTAATTTCCTGTCTGTTACCTTATAGATTAAATATTCATTTCATTCCTCATAAAGTCACCAGGCTCCAGGTGCTGCTCCTGGATCGCCTCCTTGTTGGCGCACCATGAATGTATGAGTCACTGCTTTGACGTGAGGTCTGCATGTCAGCTGCTGTTCGTTGGACAACGACCCTGCAGAGACCCTTTAGGCCGTGAAACATCCAGCTGGTGTCGTACCTGGTGTGTGTCTGAGTGAGTGTGCGTGGGGTTAATGATGGTGCTTCATCAGGAGCTGGAGGTGAAGAGCGTGTGTTTGTTTGTGTTTGTGTGCAGCCGCTGCCAGGCCTGATGATTCATCCCGGCTCTATTACGTCCAGGAAAGTGCTTCCTTTTGTCTCAGCTTGAAGAGAAAGAGGATGAAGGGGGGGGCATGAGGAGGAAGAGAGCCAGCAGGCCGCAGAGATGCAGCCTGTCAATAGTGATTATACATGACAGGATGCAATTTCCAGCTGCATGCTTGAGTGTCCATGTGTGCTGTTAGTCATCCGCATGAAGGTGTTTGGAGCTGACAGACCAACAAGACTTCTTTTTTTCCCCTTAGTCTTATCCTTTTTTTGTAATAAACACACGTTTCATGTGTTTTTGTTCCAGTCGTGGACGGAGAGAGCGAAAGGACAAACAGGGGACGGGGAGAAGAAAAGAAAAAGAGCAGAAGAAGAAGGTGGAAGAGGTCCAGAAAACGACAGAGAAGGAGCAGATGAAAACAGCACCAAGAAGAAAAAAGCTCTGGATCCTTCTTCTAAGCTGTCGGCGTTCGCATTTAACAAAAACTAAACAAGTTTTGCTGAAAGTCCGACGTGCTCGCTGGTTTGATGATGTGTGTTTGATGGACGTTCTGTTTTAGTCTCACTAACTCGGCTTTGCTCTGTTTTTATAAAGTTCTAAAACCTCTGTACTGTATTTGAACAATAAATAAATAATGTTTTACTTTGCTTTAATGTTTTGAGTTTATTTATTTATATAAAGAAGCAGAAGCGTAAAGCTGACTGTCCACATGCAGCAGATCTTAACAAAAGACTGAAATCTCATTTTTACTCCAGAACTGCTTTAATTCTTGGTGTCATACATCCAACAAGGTGATGGAAACCTTCCTCAGAGGTTCTGCTCCATGTTACCATGACAGCAACAAACAGCTGCTGCATCCATGATGAGAATCTCCTGTTCCACCACATCCCAAAGCTGGAATATCAGACTGAGATGTGGCGGCTGTGGAGCCGTTGGAGTCCAGTGAATCATGGATCTGATCTGTGTGACATGGAGCATCATCCTGCTGGAAGCAGCATCAGAAGATGCTCCACTGGGCTCAGTAAGGGATGGACATGCTCAGCAGTGATGCTCAGGTAGGCTGTGCTGGTTAAACCAGAACATGCTTGGACTACGGGGCACAAAGTGGGACAAGAAAATTTCCTCCCACACCATCAGCAGCCTGAAGCTTTGATCCAAGACAGGATGGATCCTGATGGTTGTGTGTGAAAATCCCAGTAAACACTTTCTTCTTCATTCTGATGCTCAGATTCAACTTCAACTTGTCTGAACCACGTCTACGTGACGAAACGTATCGAGGTGCTGCCGTGTGATTTGCTGGTTAGATATTAATCGCAGGAAATGGAACGGTTTTAGCTAATACAATAAACCAGTAGGATTATGTATGTGTGGTACTTGATCAGTCGTCTGTGGAGAAAAAAGGAACACACTCATTCAGTATCAAGCTTTTGCATAATCACATTATAAAATAGTGATGTTTTTCTTTTCTTTTTAAAAAAAAAAGAAAAGCACTTCTTTCCAAGTCTTAGATTTAAAACAACCTCTCATGAACAACTTAAGTCAAAATACAAAAGCAGCAAATAAAAGCTAAATACACTCCAGCAGCATGTGTACGTACTGTATCTGTCAAATGACCCAAAAAAGACGAGAAGATTCTGCTAAACTCACCGAACAACATGAGAGAAACAAACTGTAAAGAGATGCAGACACAGATGTTGTTTCCAGGGGCCCACAGCATCTGATCTGCACTTATCTGAGTATCCTAAATCCCTTCTTACAAACTTTTTGACCCACAACCCACAAGATGATCAATATTGGTGTTTGTGACCCTCCCTTCCACGGTTAAAATGATTAATTACGTATCAGACGGGTCGTCCTGCAGGATCCTCTAAATAAAACAGTCCGTCTTCATATATGTTAAAGAGATTTGTTAAGATGTGTTAAAGAATTAAGGTGTTACATTTTAGATTTATCTCTCTGTTAATGGTTTAATTTTGACATCTGTGATAAAAATCCCAATTTTATTTGATAAATACAGGTTTTATATTTTTTGTAAATATCTGACGACCCCCTGAAATGATCTCACGACCCACATGTGCACTGTAAATTCTAACTAGTTCGGGCTACTTAAAAAAAAATTATGCAAACTTACTGGCATGAAAAAATGAAGTTTTGTCACCTTTAGTGAAGTAAGTTCAGTTAACTAATAACTAGACTATTTGTTGAAATTTTCTAAAATTGATCAGTTTGATTTACCTGGATGTTCATGATGTTTTGGAAGAAACGTGTTTAGATTAATTTCACATAAAATAGAATTGATGCTTCAGGGCATGTTTCATTTCAAGTTCATCTTGCTTAAAATTATTGAAGTGATAATGTGACTTTTGCAACTATACATGAAGAGGCGGAGCTTCTGTTCTAACTATTGTCAGACCCCTTACATCTCTGTTAAGGTGCAGTAACTGGTTAACTGGCTTAAACACTGGGATGAGCAGAAACATGTTTATACTCTAAAACTATACTGAATGGTGGATTGTTGCTGATTTAGTTAATCAAAGAGACGAGCATGTCTGTTATCTGTAGACATGGAAGGAGGGAAAACCAAAATTCCTTTAAAAAGAATAATTTCAACTACTATTAATTTGCCAAAGTAAAAGTTCAGGTTTCACACAGTGAGTTATCTCTGAATGGTTGTTTATAGAAGTGAAGCATTGTGGGAAATCCTGCTCCTTCTCCATCACCATTCATCCTAAACTTAAATCAGTTAAGTTTACATAAATTTTTGCCCTCCTGAGTTCATATAACGTTATGATTAGTAATACTAACAGCTTAAGTTATAACAACAAGAAGTATTCTATTAAAGCCAATGTTAGAGTTTACAGTGTGGGACCCGAACCACTGTCCCATATGAACCTGACAACCTTCTTCTGCCGGAAATTGATTGATTCCCTGCTGCTGTTCTTCCACAAATGCGTGAATCAAAAGGAGTTGGCCCCGCCCCCTCGACCGTGTCAGCCAATGGAAGCGCTCTCTGGATTATCCCGCTGTTATAAAGCCAAGGGATGCTGAGGCTGCGGGAAGATTGCCCACTTAAATCCAAAACACGCATCAGACCATCAGAACCAGCCGCGGGTTGGAGCAGCTGACCCAAAAAGTTCAGAACTCCGGGAGAAAGGAGCAAAAAGGTAAAAAAAAAAAAAAAAAGAGGTGATGGAGCACTCTAAACAGACAAAGTACAGTTCAAAGGAGAGGAAAGAAGGCGGGGACAGCGGCTCCGTCCTGAATGGGCACTTTGACGGCTTGGTGAAGCGGCCGGCCGGCGGCCCGGGGCGCAGCGCGGCTCCCCAGGCGCCGGCGGCGGAGCCCGGCGCGCACCGAGCGGCCGCCTCGGTGATGGAGAGCTGGAAAGAGGAGCGCACCCGGAGCGTGGAGGACAACGAGATGAGCCTGCCCTCCCTGGCTGCAGCCTACACCACCATCCTCAGGGGGCTCGGGGAGGACCCTCAGCGGCAGGGTCTCCTGAAAACCCCCTGGAGAGCCGCCACCGCCATGCAGTTCTTCACCAAGGGCTACCAGGAGAAAATTATCGGTGAGTTTTTAAATCCACAAAGCCGCTCAGAGGCGGCTGGGATTTGTTCTGCATGCATGCAACAGGTGGCCTGTGTGACAGAGAAGGGGGATCCCCTCCAAAACTCACGCAGACCCGCCTGGATGTGCAGGAGAGGGTCGATTAACCTGTTTTTACCTGTGTCTTTGTCTATTAAATGACATTATTGTAATGAAAGGTCCTGAACACTTTTCTGCACAGCCATTCACAACCAGCACCTGTAGTTGTTAATGATCACTTTGCATTTTACTTTTCAGACTTAACATTGAATTCAAGACTAAAAAACTGATAAACATCTAAAAGGAACATTTTTATTGCTATAGCAGCTTATTTGATGTCTTTACTAAATTAACATTTAAATTGGAGTTTCCTGCTGAGGCTTTTTTTCCCCTTTAATTTAAAAATGAACTGATATTTGTCTGATTTATCTGTTATTCCCCACAATGTAGGGCAGGAGTTGAGCTTTATACCTTTTTTCATGGCACAGGAGAGCCTTTTCCCCCAAATCAAACAGTTGTGTAACAGTTGTTGTGCCATGTTTTTGCTGCCTTCATGCTGAAACCAGAGGTTTTCTGAGCGCCTACAGGTTGAAAGTATGAGAATTTCTGTCTCCTTCTTCTGTTTCCCCATGTTTGAGCTGTAGAAGGAGGGATGTTCAATATCTTTACTAAAGTAAAAATACTAATAAAAGAAAGATCACTGACAGTTTAAAAATAATGGATTTTTATTTAATAGAAAATGTGTGCTCCATTATGATTTATTTAATAAAATCTTTGATTCAAGCTGTCTTTTATGCCAAAAACACACAAAAAACCCTGTTTCATGCAGACTAACTGGTTAAAGGTTTGTGCTTTATGGCTTTTTACTGAGCAGTTTCATCATTTTTCATATTTCTTGGAGTCCTCGTTGCGTTGCTCCGAATCTCAGGTGAGCAGTTTATGATAAGCAGCACATCCAAAAGAACGAGCTTTTTCTGCTTGTCATCGTATGTCTGCTGCTTCATATGAACATATATTAGTGCAGATGTGTAATCAGTCTGCAGCAGCTGACTAAATGATCCTCTACCGTAGAGGATTAAGGGAAAGCAGCATATCGTGCACGCTGACATGCGCCCCTGGATGCACGTGGGCCAGCTGCTCCGCACTACGGCTTCTTGGAGTGGCTGAAATTGGGGATCTGCCCCTTCCAGAGCTCCATCTGGAGGTAGTTTAGCAATCATGGGGTTGTTGGGTATGCTATGAAGCTGTAAAAAGAGGAATGCAGTGGAGAAGGATATGAAGGCAGTAAGAGAAAATAAGGATTTATATGTTTTTTAAAACAAAATCTTAATTCGGATAGCATGGTGGGATGTACCCGTGGATCCTCTGTGATCTGCACAGTGGATGCTACAGATAATGATGGCATATAGAGGTGGTGCGACGTCTGCGTGCTGATTGGCTGTTACGGTTGCCTCCCCCTTGAGAGAACAACCATAAACATATGTAAGACTAAAAGCTCCCGGGGTGTTCTGTTGCAGAGTTATAGCATTTTCAGAAAAGCGTCCCAGTATTTGGTCAGTGTTTTCACGTGTTCATGTGCGAGGAGGTCACGGGTTCAGCTTTCATCAGAACACGAGCTGCAAAGCCTCTTGTTGTTGAGCACATGATGTGCAGAAGTATAGAGAGGAAAAGTTATGCAGAGATTAAACAGGAGTTTCAGGAGTCCTGTTATGTAAAGATGTTCTCAATCAAAGGAGATGTTCGGATAAATGCACCTCCAGACATTCGTTTAAACTAATTTATCATCAGTTGTTATTGGTCATAGCTGTAAAAAGTTTCCAAACAATTTCCAAAATACAATTTGTATTTAGCTTCCTTTTAAAATCTTTCTACTTCTCTGGTCAAATAACCCAAGTTATTAATATTATTATTATTATTATTATTATTTCCATAATAATAATAATAATTTAGATGAAAAAATGACATAAAAGGGTTGGACTGAATAAAGAAAAAAAATGTAAATCTATAAAATATCTATTAAAATAGCAGGAAATACTTAAAGCTCTTTTAGAGATGATAATGTCTAAACAATTATTCTTTATAAAATATATGGACTCACGGTTTTGATGCTTAAACCTCACTTTCAATGAGTTTTGCCTTAAGTTCTGAGCTTTCTAAAGATTTTAATAAGTTATTAATTTCATCTTTTTTGTATCGTGGCATCTTTTTGAGATGTTAAACCAGGGCTAAAAAAATCTTTTACCTGAATCCGGATATGCAAGATACACCTTGACTTAATTTTATTTTAAACCAGAGACTTCAGAGATTGAATTGAGATGTTTGTTTTTTTCAGTCAGTGTTGGAAAAATATAACATTTTATTTTTTACTGATACATTTCCAGTGATTACAACAACATTGAAACAACATGAGAGCCAACACCTGTTTGGACCTACAGACGGTCGCCAGCTGTTGGCATTGTTGCCTAGCAACAGTGAAGCCTTTTATAACCTCTAACAAAAAAGGCAGCATTTGGCACGAGGGTGTCCTCAGATCAATGGTCGGTGAATTTTTGTTTAAGTGGGAGGAACCCAGTTATGAGGATGAGTAATGAGGAAAACCTGAAAAATCAGAATATGGGGAGAATATAGAAAATGTCATTTCAGATAAAAGGAATAATAGATCATAAATAAATAATGATTTCTATTTTTACTTTTACTTTATGATGATGCAGAGGAAGATATTTCATGGGTTGTATCAACTTAATGCTGCGTTCAGCACGTTGTCTTTGTCAGGGATGCCCATGCATCTTTTAGATGTCTTTGTGGGAAAAACTGGGGGAAAAATAAGTGTCCATTATTCTCCATTATTCTTCTTGTGGTGATTTAGGAAGGTGGACGGGGTGGGAGGATTTTATCACACTCTAAGGCTCCAGATTATTCTGCAGTGATCATTTCAGAAACTTGGATCTTATTTTTTCGAGATCTTTACAGCCACAATTTAAAATGTGATGCAGTTTTCATCAAATACACCACTCAGTTGTCAGAAGTAAAAAACAATAATCACAAAAAAAGAAGCAGAAGTTGTCTGAAAATCACTGTATTTATGGATTTCTCAGTGTTTCCCATAGTTTTATGCTTCTGCAGTTTGGTTGAAAGTTTGTTAAATTTCTCAGTTCTATCAGATTTTTCTTTCACCTTCACCACATTCCCACATGATTGAATTGGCAATAATGATATTAGGAGGCACAAAGTCGTTATCCTGGCTGAGATTGCAAAGCTTTGAAACTAGATTACCAAGCTGTGACCGTGTCATCCTGAAGGCAAGCTGCACCCTGGATGTGTTTGTCTCATTAAGAAGCTAAAAGCTGATTCAGAATGATCATGTCTCCTCCGTCTGCAGGAGCTGAAGATGTCTGACCACGATGCCACCGACATTAGAACAAAAAGAGCAAACCAGCCAGTCAGTGTAGTTGTGTCTAATTTTATCAAAATATTTACCAGAAGATTAATCCTGCAGATCCCCTGTTATATGATAGAACACCAGAAGCTGCTGTTCACGTGCCTGTCCTACTTCAAGAATGTAAATAATCCCAAATAACATTCAACCACTTGGATTAACAAGGTAAAAAGGTGCGAGCCTCTAAAATCCTAGTGGATAATTACAGCATGAATGATGATTCTTCAGCTGTAACAAGTTATCTAACCCAAACTGATGCAATGAGGAGCTTCTCAATTCCTTAAACATCGTCGACGGGAGATGCATCCTGTCACCGTGGCGAAGATGTTAATCTGTCTCAGAAGTGTCAGATTATTGGCATGAAGTAAAGAAAACATCTGGGGAGATACAGAAACTACTAAAACTAAGTAAACTGTCTGATGTGTTATTAAACTGGAAGGATAATGGTGGGGAATCATCGTCTTCCAGGAAGAAATTTGGTTGGAAAACAATTCAGAATGATGGTGAAATCAAATCAAAGAAAAACAACAGTAGAACTTGTGATGGAGCATCAGGGAAAGAGGAGAGGAAGGCAAAGTGATGCAGCTATCATGTCTAGTACCTACTGTACAAGCCTGTGGGATATGTCTATGGTCTGGGGTTGGTCAGGTCTATGTTACGAGGTCAGGTTATCCCCTGCGGGCAGCAATAGCTGATTATTTACGATTGGTCTCCATCTCCCTGTGATTTGGATCAAATCATCTCCAAAGGAGGATTAAAAAATACTTTCAGTGTAAAAGCTCAACATTCAACGTCAAAATATGCAGCAGACCTGCAGATTTAATAAGTCTGAGATGATCTGATTCTCCTCTGCCACAACAAGCCGTTCCTTTTTGTTTGTGCCAATGACAAATATCCCCATTCATATCAACTAATTAATCATTTTGGGAAAATTGGCTTTACATTCTCCACAATCAGACTGGTTTCTGGCACTTTATTTATTTTATTGACTTTTATTTTAAGTTCCCATGTATCACAGTGTATTTGCATCATCATAGGAGCAACATTAATTTAGTCTGAATGGAAATCTATGAATGAAACACAAGATCCTAAAACTGTGCCACATTCAGGTAAATTCATAATTATAAATGTCAGGAAGTCTTTAAAAATCCCTCATGATGAAGAAACACTCCATCTTCATCATAGCCAAACATCATTGCTCAGAATAAAGCGTTAACCAGAGATGACCTGCCGTCCTGTTTGCATGCGGTCATAAAGCGAGCAGCAGAAACCGAAGCAACAAGTCTGTTTGTCTGACCTCAGCCCTGCTGGCTCCCTCTCCCTCCAACAGATAGCCAGCCAGGAAATTAAAAAAGAGCTGCGATGAGAGCAGGAGGCGTGTGCGTCGTCACAAACAGATAAAGCGGTTTATTGAACTACAGCTACCAAAAAATGCAATAAAGCAACAGCGGGAAGAAGGATGCAGAGCTTTAATTAGACAACAGTGTTTGTCAGAGAAAAGCACAAAAGTCCACGATAAAGAGCTGAAGGCTTGAGGTGAAGCCGACGCCTGCTTGGTTTCCGGTTTGTCCTGCGTAAACACACTAATACGGGACACTTTTCTCCAGCGGATAAGAGTCGGGCACCTGAACACGAAGATAAAGAAACTTTCTGGATGAAGAGACTAATTTTTTCCCTTTTCACTTGTCTGTATTTGCACCCATTTTTTCCTTTCCTTTCGGTTTCACTGTTAATTTTCTTCTTCCGCAGACGTGTTGAACGATGCCATCTTCGACGAAGACCACGATGAGATGGTGATTGTCAAAGACATCGATATGTTCTCTATGTGTGAACACCACCTGGTGCCCATCTTCGGCAGGGTGAGAGGACTGCAGACTCATGAACATGAAGGAAAAACTATTTTTACTGTGATTTGACCGACAGGTTGGACCACAGACTGGTGAAGGGGTTAACATTTATAATATTGTACAGTTAAAAGGTCGGATCCTCCTATCTGTGACAGTGTGTGGGTCCTGTCACTGTGTGTCTCCGACTGATCTTGCGCCCTGGCTACTTGATATCCCTTTGGCTGACTGGCAAGCGCGCATGACTTTCACCCCGGGGGTTGTGGGATCGATTCCCGGGCCCTCTGTCGTCCTGCCACATTCCCATTAAAGGTTAATGATACAGTATATCCGGGGTGGCTAACCCTGTTCCTCGAGAGCCGCATTCCTCCTTCAACACACATGAAACTAACGTCGTATCGCGGAGTTAACAACAAACTCAGCACTGCCCCCTAGCGGGGGTCAGTCGTAGCAACGCAAAAGACGCATGGAAGTATAAAAACAGCGCCGCATGAAAACGTTTGTAACATCTGTCAGGGAACATAAATGAGCCTTAAAACAACCCGCTTCTCTTTTTAGGCAATGCAAGTTTATAATACAGCATATTTACCGCAGGGTGCAGAAGAAGCATTAAAAAATATTGAAAACAAACTTCAAATAAATTAAACAAAATCTTTTTAATTTTTTTTTACAATTCTTGTTAATATTTCCACTCGGTGTTCAGATTATTAATATTAAGATTGCCTCTTTTATGTGACCAGAGCTATTAAAGAAATGTCTCTGAGTGTGAGTGTAAGGGGGAGGATCAGAAATATACTTTTTCTTAGTGAATGGTCCTCTAATAAAAGGCCCCGTGTATAAACCTCTCGCTCCGCCACTGCAGCTACATGTTTTGTCTGCAGATCAGTGGAGCAAACATGTAGTTTGCTTTGAATGAGCAAAAAAACTTAAAATTTACTATAGTGTCTCTTTTCCAGTGAAATGTTGAGTGGGACATTCATCTCATTGACTAAAAGTAACTTGTGTTTTCTAAATGTGCTTTCTATACAAAAAAGAAGCACTGACAAAGAAAGAAAGAGAAAGAAAGAAGAAATAATAAAGAAATAAATAATGAAAATAAATAAATAACTCATGAAAATAAAAAATGAATATTCTAAATAAATGAATAAAAAATGAAAATAAATAAATAACTCATCAAAATAAAAAATAAATAATGAAAATAAATGAGAAAATAATGAAAATAAATGAGTGAGAAAATAAATAAATAAATAATGTGAAAGGCCCTTGTTGATTATCAGATTCCTTAAACAAATATATAAATAATTGACACATCTGAAATCAAGAAGGGCCTTTTACACAAAGTCTGCATCATCATTTAGCTTGCTACAATGCTGGAAAAGACCAAAGAAGAAAGAAAAAGAAGAAAAAATAAATAAAAGTGTTGTCTACATCGATGTGAAGCTGGACCTGCTAGAAGTCAGAACAAAATCTGCATCAAGTTGCAGCCACAGAGGATTCATTAAGAAACACATCACTTCCCTGCATCTCAACCAGCCAAATATAGATTTTCTTTTTAAACTGGTTCACGAAATCTTGTTACAAACATAGAAACATACGAGCAGATGCGTATCTGTAAAGGCCACCCTCCGTTTGTCAGGGCAGCAGAAAACATGAGAAACAATCAGATTAGTTGAGATCTGTTTATCTGCAGCCTGCTCTGTTCTCCGCTCACGTCATTACTCTCCAAAGCCCAGCCGGCCTCATCCTCCCTCTCTCCTCCATCCCTCCATCTTCACTCGCAGGTGCAAGTCGTTTAACACAATAGACGGCAGCAGCTGATCTTTTTCCACCGCTGGAAATGGGCTCTGATGATGGATCACACCAACACTTACCACCTGTGTCGTGTTTGTTCTTGTTCCTAGATGTCCTCCTCCTCCCTCGTCCTAATCGTCCGTCTGTCTCGTGTACGTTTCACTGTTGTCGGTTGGATGACGTGCAGGTAGCTGCTGCCTGTTTGATGAACTGTTTCAGTTTCTGCTACATAAGAGCACTTTATTGCAGGCTGTCAAATCAGTGTCTCTGAGAAGCTTTGCAGAGGGAAAAAACATGAATAAAAAACACAATCTCTCGCTTAGGCTCATATTCAACCATCATAGCATCTTCGCTGTGATCCTTTTATGCCGATCAGGTGTCGATCTCTCAGAGTAAGATCAAAGTTTAGTTTTATTTGTCTTAAAACGATTAAAAGTAAGAGACTAAGATCGTTTTTAATAGTTATAATTCAGCTTAAATGGAAATCTTTCTTCATTAGTTTCAGGTTTCCATTAAAAAGCTGATATTTTTAGGTGTTAGGATGAAAAAAAACTTCATTATATGATGTGAAATAAAGTCTTTTTCCAATAAAACGAAAGAAGAATAAAAGAAAAAGAGTAACAAATTAATTGTCAATAATTGATGTTAAATCCAAGAACCAGTCTAAGTAAGCAAGGCTTTATTCAAGTGGCTGATGTGGAAAACCTGCCAGAAATCTGCTCTTTTTTGAAAATTAAACAAAGTTTAAACATTTTTTTAACCCACGCACCAGCAACCAGGTATCAACACACCGTGGTTGATTCAGCAAAGTATAAGAGATGGAAGTGATGAAAAGAACTGGAGGAAGTGACGAGAAAAAAAGTCAAAATACACTGACTTTTGCTGGCTGGAGAGAGCTCAGAGAGGAGGTAGGATGCAAGATGGACCCAGAATTATCCTTCATTAGCGAACGCTTTACCAAGAAAAACCGCCAAGAGTTCAGCTAAGATTGTCAAAACTGAACAGGCATGACTTATTTGAAAGGCTCTCTGGAGAAACTTTCTCCCTAAAAAGAACCTGGAAGCATAACTTCGGTCTGCGAAGCTGCATCTGAATAAACTACAAGACCTGATGCACAATAGAATAAACAGAATATGAGCACAGACACCTAAACCGTTTATTTCTGCAGACAGACACAGGACCTGGAGAACGAGTGTGACTCTGACAGCTGAAGCTTGGCTGAACAGTGATCCAAACATCAACAATCTGCAGCAGAATGGCTGAAAAAAACAAAGAATCAAGGTGTACGGTCCTGAATCTGGCTGAAATGTATAAATGAATGTTGCAAACTTTAAACCAAAATCCCTTCACACAGAAAAACACCCCTTCAAGTTACTGCTGCTATGGTTCTACAGGCTCCTGAATCATGGAGAAGATGTAGTTTCCATCTCTAACTATGCCCTAACAAATGAAAAAGAGGTTTTATGTATAACTTTATCTTCAAACTAGTATTTTACTGGTCATTCTGGTAAATGAAGTCATTCAGTAGAGTGGGAGGGAAATACAGTAAGCATTTCCACATCACAGCTGACGTTTTCTTGTGTTTCCTTTAGAAATCCTTAAAGGAAGGAAGTAAAGTAGAGATTGACGATCATTTATGCAAACAAACAGAAAATATGCTGGAAAAAAGACTAAATGTGGCAAAAATGGATTAAAAAAAGAGTATTTCACTGCATGCACAGCGTGAGCAGATAAGTGAGGCGGCAGCCGGCTCAGAGGGCTCGTTTGATGCTGGGATATCAGGCCAACGCAGCAGACGGAGAGCAGAAAGTAAGACGTGGAAGAAAGAGGAGAAGAAGACTTCTTTGTACGCTTGTTGCTGCTGCCCTTTCTCTCCTCTTGTCAACAAATTGCGCCTGACATTTGAGTGGAGCGTTTCTGTTGGTGTGTAAGACAAAACGCTGCCTCCGGCCATCCACGGCAGCCCTTCGCTTCCTCTTCTTCACCCTCTCTGCTCCGGCTCTTTCCCATTTTCAGACACCGTGCTGTTAGAAAACATTCATTCTAAGAATTAACCCGAGTTCCCACCTATAAATGTCTCTCTTCAGACCTAAATAACTAAAACAGAGGGAATTTTCTTTGGAGGTTTTCCTCCTTGCATTGGCTCCCAGCCCAGGCAGTGTGAGCGGTGAGTGTTTCAGCTGATCTGGGATCAGGAACGGCTCAGTTTATTTGATAACTCCCGTTTTTCTCCGCGCGCAGGTTCACATCGGTTACCTCCCCAACAAGCGAGTTCTGGGCCTCAGCAAGCTGGCCAGGTGAGTAAATTTACTCTAATGTGATCGAGTCTCTGCTCGTGTGTGTGTACAGTGTGTGTTTAAGCTGATTATTAAATGTGTGTGTGATCCCACTGACCCAAATACCCTCAGGCTTACTAAACTAACACCCCTAACTAACACAGCACTGAACGTAGGCTACGCACTTATGCTGATGACAGCGCTTAAATCATTCATGAGTTTGTCCATAAAAACTTTAAACATTACAGATTCTCTCTCGTTTGGTGTGAAAATAAAAATAGAGATGATAATAAAAAGAAAGCAGATGTGGGAATAAACCCAACAGACTCTCCAGGCGGGTTCATGTTCATTCGATGTAGTTGTACACTTACAAATTTTTCGTGAACTCTGAGAGGTTTTCATTTCTAATAGCAGAAAGCTGGTGTCCATAAACGGGGCTCTGACTATTTGTTTTTCATCAAACGACGCAGCTAACAACAGCAGAACCTTGATGGATGTATGACACCAAGAATTAAAGCAGTTCTGCAGTAAAAATGAGATTTCAGTCTTTTGTTAAGATCTGCTGCATGTGGACAGTCAGCTTTACGCTTCTGCTTCTTTATATAAATAACTCAAATTGTGAAAGCAAGGTAAAACATTATTTATTTATTGTTGAAATACAGTACAGGGGTTTTAGAAGAATTAAAAAAACAGATCAAAGCCGAGTTAGTGAGACTAGAACAGAACGTCCATCAAACACACATCATCAAACCAGCGAGCACGTCGGACTTTCAGCAAAACTTGTTTAGTTTTTGTTAAATGCAAACGCCGACAGCTTAGAAGAAGGATCCAGAGCCTTTTTCTTCTTGGTGCTGTTTTCATCTGCTCCTTCTCTGTCGTTTTCTGGACCTCTTCCACCTTCTTCTTCTGCTCTTTTTATTTTCTTCTCTCCATCCCCCGTTTGTCTTTTTGCTCTCTCCGTCCACGACTGGAACGAAAACATGAAACAATGCTTTCTGTCAACATGGAGCAGAACCTCTGAGGAAGGTGTCCATCACCTTGCTGGATCTTTCACAGCAAGAAATAAAGAGATCCATTGCATAAGTTTTGACCCGATGTTCAAAAACCAGAGATTCTAACTGCAGGAGTGGATCTGTCTCTCATGGGATCATGTGACCTGCAGTGCTTTGCTTTACCCCATAAACACAGAAGCTCTGCTTTGTGCAAATTTTCCTCCACATATACCTAAAGTCTATCTTGATGAACGATGTAAGACGGTGAAATCGTGTCTGAGGAGGCCAGAAGGGGAAAAACTGCTTCATTTTGCTACAGCATCATTTGGCTGGTGGGAAGTTTCAGGTTTAACGCCCCTAGTGGCCAAATGTTACACGGTATCGCTTTAAGGGAAAGCTGGAGAGAAAAGGAAGTTTAGTGATGATTTAAAGTAGGGCTGGGCAATAATTCGATAACGATATATATCGAAAATAGACGCGCGTGCGATAGGAAAAAAAAGAGGGTCGATATAAATTCGATAAAGAAAACACAATCTTCTTTTTTCATTACAGCCTATCATGTGGCTTGATACTAAGTCGTAAGAGCCTCCAAACCAATCACAAACACACATTGATGCACGCTCCCCCACGTAGCCCCGCCCCCTCCCACACAACAACAGAGCGCACGTGACGCTAAAGACGTCTGAATGGTGCTGCTATTTGAAACTGTAAGCGGCGATATGAGGAAGTTACACAGAACTCAGGTTGTAGGTTCTGTTGCTGAGGCAGAACGGATCTTTTACACGGACAGTGTGGCTGTAAAGCTCTGCAGGATGCTTCTCTGGACCAGAGGGAGTGATGTTATCTGCCGTTAGCTGAGTTAGCATCCATATTTCGCGTCATTAAAATCCTCTGCTCCATAGCTAACAGCTGATCAGCTGACAGTCCTGCAGAAAGCTGCAGAAAGCTGCAGATGATGAAGGGAGAAGGCATCTCAACCCGGTCACGGACTGAGGGATGGAAAGTGAAACCTATACATGGCGACGGAGTTGCGCTCAGTGTTGCATTCAGGGTT
>JAVQJG010143013.1:0-17161 GCA_036024015.1 Craterocephalus amniculus
CAGCTAGGCTGTTAAGTCACGTGAAATTGTGAGTTACGACGGGTTGATGCCGAATCGAACAGCTGCAGTCTGGCGACACCGAGGGAAACCGAGCGACACGGCATTTAGAGGCTGTGCGCGCTCCCGCGACTCTTGATCAGTTTCTGGTGCTCCGATGCTTTATTTCGATTTTTCAATTAATATTTCATCCATCTGTACATTGATGCCAAACATCTAAAGTATCAGTGGGCTAAAGATTAAAGAAACTGGTCACACAACATAAAATACAGAAAATGTATTGAGAGCATTCTTAAAAGTTGAATGCTAAAAGTTTTTGCAGCACTTCGGACAACATGACAGTGGAAAGATTATTTTTCGTTGATAAAGCACCACCACGTGAGGAAGACATCACGGATATGCCTTGTGGTTATTCACATGGGTTTTGGATGACTATCAGCAGAAAGTTGTTCTCTGCAGAGATAAGAAAGAAGAGAATATGAACCACACAGTCTTTTTGTATCAGGAATTCCTAATGATTCTGAAAATATCATAACTTTGCCATATTCACCTGGTGCAACCATGATCTCATGCTTCTTGGAACGGATGCGAAGGAAGGTGAGATCATTTTGAGGGTCAATATCTCTGACCATGCTCCTGGCCAATTCTGTAAGTTTGCGAAGATGTCCAGCATACAGAACAGTCGTGGAGTTATCTAGAGTTGTTCTGATGGGAATACCTAGAAGGACAAAAATGTAACATTTACAAATAAATTGCATTGTAGTGATTTAGCACAGATTGTGTTTTTGGCTCAACTTACCTTCTGAATTCACAACTATTGTTCCAATCACACCTTTAAGGGCTTCAATCCTCTTCAGCGTTTCCTCAACATCCCCCTGTTGTGCAGAGATGTTAAATAGTGTTTAATTACGTGAATCTGCGTATCTTCATGAAAGAATAAGAAACAAAAGAACAAGCAGAGCGCAAAAAACGCGGCATGTAACGACTACATGATGCGATTTTTCAAAACTTAAACAATCTAACCTTTTTAAGCTATTATTAAGTTTAAATGTGTGATAAAAACTAAATTTATTTTGATAACTGAGTCCTGCCCCTACCATTTTCTCCGTGAGTAGCTTTCTCTGACAACTTGCTCCTTTCTCCGCGTTTATCTGTTGCCTAGGGTAACGGAAGAAACGTCACGCGCAGCCGGAAGTGAAGAGCGGAGTTCATTGTGTTAGGGTAGTGTGCTGTAAATCCTCACCGCAAAAATGCCAGAGTTAGCGGTCGAAAATGTCGTTGTTCACCCGCTTGTGTTACTCAGCGTGGTAGATCATTTTAACAGGTCAGTAAACTCGGTGTTTGTCTTCAGTCGGTTGTAAGTATCCGGTGGTTTATTTGTCCAGAAGCGCGATAGGCTGCTAGGCTAGGCTAACGTTAGCCCTGCTGAGTCAGAGTCCCGTTCAGAATGAATGTACAGATGACATGACTAGTTAGCATTGTGATGCTAACTGATGTTTGTGAAGGAAAAATACGGATAATTTGTATAACCTAAGTGTGTAAATTTAGGATTGACTTACAAATATATACTTACTAACGTATTTATTACACAGTCTTGTATCGTTGTAGCATGTTTTTTGTTGATGTATACTAGCATAGTGTATGACTGACTATGAGAAGTTTCATATTTCTGAGAAAATACGCTAACTGCTTGATTTGATCTACAGGATAGGAAAAGTTGGAAATCAGAAACGAGTGGTTGGTGTCCTACTGGGTTCATGGCAAAAAAAGGTGCTTGACGTCTCCAATAGTTTTGCAGGTAAGTGGTAAAGTGGGAGCATCTGATGGACATGACAGATATAATAAAAGAACAAGGGGAAAGCTGGAATGTGTTGGGGGTGGAAACAATGACTGTGGAAAGTTGGGATTTAAGTAAATTAGTAGTGGAAACTTTAAGCATGTGACGTTTACAACAAAACAAGTAGCAAGTGCTTCACTGACAAACTGATTAATTGGAGCAGATTATATTTTAGTATGATAACCTGCCTGTGAAATAGTACGGAAAGCATCTATGAAATGACAACCTCAAGTTCAATTTGGATCCAAATGGCTGCAACTCAGCAAGTTCTCAAAGTATCCTTCAGGGCGGCATGAGGAACAGCAGGATACATACCAATTGTTGCTCTTTGAATGAAACAAATCCAAAATAAGGAGAGGATTTGTGAAATCAGTTGTCTTCATACTTATCTAAGTGTAGTCACTTGTAGGTTGCAGCCAAATATTGTGCAGGTTTTGTAAATATAAATTGTAATATGAAATAACAGCCTTGTTCAAAATATTTTTTTAGCCTACTAATAACCCTGAAATGGAAATATTACTGGGAGCATTACATACAAATCCTGTCAGAAGACTTCTGTCGTCAAACGAGGCAGGTCCACAAGCTGCAGTTTGAGCTACTGCAACTCTAACTGAAGCGGGGTGGCTTATGGTCACATTTTCCGGGACCACAATCTCTTGCTTCCAGACGAGTTACGCTGCAAATAGTCAAAGCTGAACGAGCCCCTTGATAGACTGTTAGATCCATTTATTTTAACTGAGGTATGTTAAATCAGGAATACATTTAAAAACCTGCTTGACATGCTGGCTCTTGGAGGACCAAATTGAGTCACACTGACCTTGAGGATCAATGACTTACAAACACCAGATTTGCCTCTGATCTGTCTGTCTTTTTGTCTTCAGCCTCCAAACTTTGCCACACGTTTAATCCATCTTAAAATGCTGTGAGCCTGTTTCAAACCGGACCCATAGTTTCTGTCATGTAGCTCACTAGCTTTTGTGAACCTCCATCAGCAAGGCTAGCATCTGCTGTTGTGCATTACTCCTGATATGCTAGTTGCATTTATTAGAACAGGACAGGCACCTTTAAGCAGGGCTCTAATGTACTTTATTCATCTTAATCACTTCCTTTGATTAAGTATGGTTTTGTGCCTTGCTTTATTGTTTTTACATTAAAGCGAGGCTTCCTGAATTGGGGGTACATGTACCCTTATTATACTCTGAAACACCCCAGGGGGTACATGAGATCAGACTTAAGTCAGTATTATGAGGTGAGTCAGTTCAGGTTGCCGGGATTACTACACAGATCAGAAAATAACATGTACTGTATGTACTAAAATAACTCCCAGATCATAAAAAGTCACTCTGATTTCAATATATCAGTACTTGAACTTATTTCCTCTAAAACAAATGGGGAAAATACAGAGTTTTAATTATTTATAGGTTATTATGCAGCTTCTTTGGTTCAACCCACATGATGTCAGATGTTGCTGAATATGGCTCTTTGACTAAAAATAACAATGACACATCTGGATTTGGGGGTACTAGGCTGAAAAATTATTCTACAAGAGGTACATTGCTACAAAAAAGACAAAATGTTTAAGTAATGCTTTAGACTCTGACAACAGTATTAGTATAAACGAACACACAATAATCCTCTATGACACAAACCTGTAACATTTCATGAAAAATTCGCACTCACTTGCATTTGCATAATTGCGGTAAATTAATTCCTGAAAGACAGGCCAAGCTAAAGTGATCCCAAACATGAGATGGTATTGGAAGTCCTTTGAAAAGCTCCGTCATGAAGATAAAAAAGCCTTTTCAAGCTGATTAAATCCTCATGAAATTAAGACTGTTGAAATGGTTAAGAGGTTTAATAAGGAACACAGAGATCACAGATATAATTAGAGGCCGTTAATGCGATGTCTAATTTTTATGAACTCAGTCCTGCAGCTAGAAAGGGAAAACACGAGCAGGAAAAAAAATATTAGAAACAGAAGTGGTTCTGGAGCAAAAGCACAATAGGAAACTGAACTGTTAGGGTTGGGGCTTATAATACAGCAGCACATTTCTACTTCCACTGTATTGATTTTCTCCTGTGAACATTGTTTCTCCACCACTGAAAAGATGCCTACAGAAAGTTTTGATCTGATCCAATAAAGGATGGTTTTTATCTGAATATGAGAGCTTATCGTCTATTTTAGTCTCTCAGCTTTTACTTTAGGCTTTCATTCTGTTTGCTTTAGAAGCGGGTTCTTGTGAAACATCTACTGTCACTGTTTCTTTTCAGTCCCATTTGATGAGGATGACAAGGACGACTCCGTATGGTTCCTGGATCATGACTACTTGGAGAACATGTATGGCATGTTCAAGAAAGTTAATGGTAAGGCAGCTAATGTTTATAAAATTAAGTTGTTTTCTATTAATTATTCTATTCTATTAATCTATTAATTGCTCCTGGATCCAGACCTGATAATAATTATCTTTTGGTTTTCAGCCAGAGAAAGAATAGTTGGATGGTACCACACAGGACCCAAGTTGCATAAGAATGACATTGCCATCAATGAGCTCATCAAGCGGTACTGCACCAATTCAGTATGTAGTTTCCTTACTTTTTATAAATTTCAGTGTGAATGCATTTGCCTTAGTAGTGTTCATTCTGATGAGTAACACTCACATCCACTCTTCCTTTGTCTTACCAGGTTTTAGTCATTATAGATGTGAAGCCTAAAGACCTTGGTCTGCCCACAGAAGCGTACATTTCTGTGGAAGAAATACATGACGTAAGTAAAAGATTTACCTACACCCAAAGAAAGGCGTTATAAACAAATTTCTGTTTCAATAAGGGTTTCTATATATATATATCAATATAAATATGGGCAATTTCCTGTTGATAGGATGGGACTCCAACATCCAAGACGTTTGAACACGTCACCAGTGAGATTGGAGCTGAAGAAGCAGAGGAAGTGGGAGTGGAGCACCTGCTGAGGTACTAAACAAAGCTTTGACTGACACATACACACCTTATTCACTTCAAGTAGACACTTTTAAGTTATATTCTGCTTTATTGTAGTTCCTCAAACAGAGATAATTCACATTAGGCTGACTTAAAACAAACAAAAAAAACCTTCTCATTGATTCTTCTGCTGTTTTAAAGAGATATCAAGGATACCACAGTGGGAACGCTGTCACAGCGCATCACAAACCAAGTCCATGGCCTGAAAGGACTCAACTCAAAGCTGCTGGACATCCGCTCTTATCTGGAAAGAGTCGCTGCAGGAAAACTTCCCATCAACCACCAGATCATCTACCAGCTACAGGATGTCTTCAACCTGCTGCCAGACGTCAACCTACTGGTAGGATGATGGTGTTACTTTTACTTTAAGTACAAAAATCATTTAATGGATATAACATGACTTTTGGGAACCTCTTTTTTTTTTACAGCCTATTAACCCTTTCATGCATGAATTATTAAGAAACAGTGCCACATGTTTTTTGCATACAGTAATTTACTTCCCTACGCCTATACAGTGACGCTTTTTTTTTTGTCTGTCACATTTTATATTTATTTAATGTAATTTTTACATTTTATTCAAAATCATTAATCCGAAATGCTTCTTCTGCATAATTCTATAATATGAATATTCTATAAAAAAACATGGCTATATCATTTTGTTTTCCTGTTTATCACGAAAGAAAGTTTGGTTATTACAATGTATAAATATTTATTTAGCAGTAAATGACAGTGTATTGCATGACTCACCGATGTCCCCTGAAGTGGCAAAATTGCACATTTTCCATCCCACCCATGAATATACCGGAAAACAGTTGTCAAATCAGTGTCCACTTTAGTGAACACTATGCATCAAAGTGTTAAAGAAGATGCTAACTACCAAATTACTAAAACTTATTGTTATGAAATTATATATAAAAATATTAATTCCCTGATAAAAAAAAGCTCATCCACCTTTTAATGGCTGTTTTTAAACCTGTATGTAATGGTTTTTACAAACCCTTGATCTCAGATTTTTTTAATACTAAACACTTGGTTAGTTTATTTTCAGTATCCAGTCATCAATGTGATTTCATTATCTTTATATTTTATTGCAGGAATTCACAAAAGCCTTTTACCTGAAGACTAACGATCAGATGCTGGTGGTCTACCTGGCCTCGCTGATACGTTCTGTGGTGGCTCTGCACAACCTGATCAACAACAAGATTTCCAACCGAGACGCAGAGAAGAAAGAAGGACAGGAAAAGGAGGAGGGCAAGAAAGAGAAGAAAGATGAAAAAGAGAAAAAAGACGAGAAGGACAAAGACAAGGAGAAGGAGAAAGCAGACGGTGCCAAAAAAGATGAGAAGAAGAAGAAATGAGTGCTCTTTCTCTGCGGCCTTCTCTCAAATGACACCATCTTCACCAGGATGGTGCTCTACTTTCCACCCACAGTCGCTCTGTATGTAGGTCTCGGACTAAAAGTAGGACTCTGTTTGGGGAATTGTGTCGTTTGAGATTTGGCCTCTTGGTAACAGATGACACTCAAAGACTCTTATTATCGTACAGAGATGATGACGTTTGCTTTCCGGTGTTCTAAACTGTGAGAACGTGTTTATGCTGTTTTCATAGTCGCCATGCTCTTGGTGTAAACCAACACCCAGTTTTTCTTTCTTTTTGTAAGATGGATTTAAAAATGTTATTGTTTCTGTTTCACTCATTAAATTGGGATCATATTAAAATGTGACTTTTTTTTGCGGTTTCCAATCTTCCTATTTAATTTATATATAATTATGACTAAACTTTTTCCTATTAGACATCCCTGTGGGTAAGTGAATGTATTCTAAGTCTTTTAGACTGCCTGGTGAGGTTGATACATAAAAGCAGACAAATATATTATGACATTTTCAACAAGGAAAAAAACCTGCATAGAAGCTCATTTGGAGAGTTTTTAGGCAGCAGCAAACTGAAAAAGAAGCTACTCACCATCTGAGCTTTGTGATGTTTACATTGATAATACAAGTCTGGGACTTGTACCACAACATGATTCATTACAAGATTTTGATTAGAATTTACTATTGTGCAGCTTCAAGGTTTGTGGACTGTTATATATTCCTCCATAACTGAGTTAAGACTCATTAACAGACCGCAAATCTTCTTGAACACAAAGTTTTGATAGTGATAAAGTATAACATTGTGAGTGGCAAAAGATTTTCATAATGCCTGTGGCTCTGGTTCAGCCACTTAGTGTAGTGATACTTAACACTTTCAGTTACAGTTAATAAGTCCAGCACATCAGTTTTAGATTATCCATGAGAATTTGTGGGTTTCTGTAAAAAAAACCTGCTCAGTCCAAAATATTTCCACTAGATTAAAGTTGAACATTTTGACTTGGTTGTTCCAAAACATAAACGTCATGAACCGTTGTTTAGTTTTTTTGTTGCATAAGGGTTGTAGTCTTCCTTTTGTTTTGAGGTTTTTGTAAATGACAAATGGCCTGATGTTACCTTTCCAATTGGTTTATGGAATTTGCAGCTTCTTTTCCAACCAGTAAACCCATTCTCCCGCCGTAGATCCTGAAAAATAAACATAGATTAACTTTCTTTGTGCAGAAATGCAGACAATCTGTCTTTCTGTGAACTGGTTCAAAACCTTTATAAATGGTTTTGCAGCCCTTTCTTCTGAACTGATTGTGTCTTCTGTGGTCCTCAGAAATCTCTGTTGCTGGTCCTTTAAACAAATGTGTTTGACATTTATAGATTCCTATTCTTACACTTTGACAGCATCCCATCAATAGAAGCATTGCTTCATTTGACCTTGAAATTACATCCAAGGGGTTCACATATTCTGATATTCAGATATTTTTCTCCAGTAAATAGGCTAAATGACAATCCCATTTTATTGGCATCTCTTTAGTCATTGGAGATTTTTGTTTAAAAATATTTTGATGGCACATTTATACCCAGATAAATATATTAAAATGTGCCTTTAATGATCAAAGTTTGGCAAAACCCCATTACTTTCATACTTTGTAAAGTCGGATCAAACAATCATAGTAAAATCATTTAAATAAAGAACATTATTGTTTTTTTTTTTGCACAACCATGGTGAAACTGGTTTGTCAAGTATAACTAGCTCACAATACGAGAATGGATGGTGCGCACCACATAACTACATTGAAATGAAATGAAATTATATTCCTTTCTATTAAAAAAAAATCTCCAATTTATCCAAAATGTGTCATCATTTGGTGTGCGCTGTGCACTTTCCCTTCTCTAATACTCTAAGCTATCATCTTTTTTATTTTTTAAGGTATTATTTGGGTCTTTAAAGTAAAGAGTCCACTGATTCACCACGCAGCCCAGTACGAGACTTTTTTCAGAGGAGGAACTATCGCTGGTTATATTTTTAAAACTGCGTCATCCAACCTCTCACGCGCAGAGCTTGCAAGTCATCTGCCACAGTTTTTTTTTATTTATGTAGTAATGGTACCGGTGGCGACAGCACATTTAAGCTGTGGTTGTGTGGGACAAATCAGATTAATGCGGAGGTAAACGGGATTCTGACGTAAAAGGGCTTAAACCCCGGTAGAGGAGCGCCGCGTGCACCTCGCGCTCTCTCGCGGTCAGAAGCACTCGACAGAGAAGAAAGAGCAGCTCGTGCAGCCTCCGGGGAAGGAAAGCCAACCCGTCCGTCTCAGGGTCTGAGCATGACTCCTCCGAAAAGTGTCTGCGGCTGAACGGAACGGAGGAGCGCCGCTAACATGGCTTCTTATCTGCAGGTGAGGCTCCTCGCGCCCACCAGCCTCGCGCCGTGTTATGATAACTTGTTGACTTGTCAGGGTGTGGTTGTGCGTTGCTTCGGGTACTGTAGGCCTGTTTGGCAGAAAGCAGGTGGCAATGCTCATCCAAATAACCAATAATCCAATAATTTTTACTATTTAACTGTTGTGCGCGTTTAAGCCGTAGTCTATGCGGGCGCGTGCGGGGATAAACAGGTGTTTGGGTGGCTCTAGTTTGTTTAGCGCACTTTTCTGTCATTGCCACAGGTTTTTGCGCACGCCTTATGAAACTGCTTTTTGTTGTTGCAGATCGCTGATGATGAGAAAGGGCACGATCTGGACCTCTTCTGTGTGCCCAGACATTATGAGAACGACCTGGAAAAAGTGATCATCCCCCACGGACTCATCATGGACAGGTGAAGAAATTAACTCTCAATAGCAGCACCCATACTGGAAATCACCTTCTATCTCTAAGTAATCTTGGGCACTTGCATTGTTTTATCATGGCATGCAAAACCAGGGAAATAAAATTAACTGTTTCCACTTTGGGGCTGTCTGGCTTACTGCAAGCCCCCTTTTTAAATTTAACATTTCCTGTTGCAACATGTCACACTATCTTGTTTTGTAATTGTCGGTTACAGTTGTGCACTGCACAAAACACTTTTACCACATCCTGCAGTACATTTGAAGAGGAATTTAGGAAAGAGGGCGCAATGCAGTCAAGTGCAAGATAAGCAATTATGTTTAAGTGCCATATTGTGCCAAGGCTCCCCTCCCTGTCCTTGCTTGCCTTCACATCAGCAGCGTGGTTTATGATGCTCTGGTTGTGTGTCTCTTTGCTGCAGGACGGAGCGTTTGGCCCGTGACATAATCCGGGACATGGGGGGACACCACATTGTGGCTCTTTGTGTGCTAAAAGGGGGCTACAAGTTCTTTGCGGACCTCCTGGACTACATTAAAGCCCTGAACCAGAACAGTGATAAATCAGTCCCGCTCACAGTGGATTTCATTAGAGTGAAGAGCTACTGTGTAAGCTGCCTTTCTATGACCCACTTGTGCTTTTTGTAGAAGTGTGCAATATGCAGCAGAGTTGGCTGAATTATGGAGTATCTCTTTGTGGAAGAGAAACAGAAACTAGGCTGAAATAATGGACAATGCTGATTGTTTTTGTCTCCTAGAATGATAAGTCAACCAACAACGTGAAAGTCATTGGAGGAGATGAGCTGTCTAACCTATCGGGGAAGGTAAATCTAGCGTTCATCAAGCTAGAAAAACTATAATCTTGTACAGATCTGCTTCAATAACTCTTCTTTCATTTTATTTTCCTGCAGAATGTTTTGATTGTTGAGGTAAGACATCTTTACTCTGCTTTTCTGGTTTAGTTAGCAGACAAAGATGAAGTATTTTATATAATATCCATACAAACAAGTGATTTATAAGCCTGACATCACCTCTTTACTTCTATTACTGTCACAGACTAGCTTATTTATTTGCATGTGATTTCTAAAGCAAATTCTTGTGGTAGAACGGATTTGAATGTGAGCCTGCATCAGCGTCCACTTGGTTTACTCAACTTTCTGTTGACTTTTTCTGCTCTGCATTAAATCCACATTTTTAACTAATATCTTTCTGTTTTTGCTTCTGTGTTAATTTAACCACTTCCCGCATCAATAAAAGGATATCGTTGAGACAGGAAGGACGATGCAGACGCTTCTGTCCCTGCTGAATGAATGTAATCCCAAGATGGTCAAAGTTGTGAGGTAGGCTTCGTTGTGTATAGTTTATGATGCAGGGAGCTGAATTACAGACTGCAAACATTACTGTCTGGCCTCCTCATAGAGTGAGCGTCTAACGGTGCTCTTAGCTAATGGACACTCTCCTTTAGGACTGAATTAGAGATGTAATGTGACAGAGGGATGGAGGAGCTTAGGAGTTAATCTGCCGCACTATAAACTGCACTGCGGAAGTAGAGGCCATTTCTCTGGTGTATTCCTGATTGCAGGGCAAAACATGACGTGCTGAACCAGTGGAGGCTTCGTTTGATGCTTTAACCATATATGGTAAATTACATGACTGTTTGTGATGCACAGACCACCTGTTTGCATATCTGCATGAAGAAAACTGTCTCTCACAAGAAACACTTTAGCTGTTGTGGTATCAGGCCGTGTAACAAGTTCCTGTTTCTGCAGAGTGTGTGCAGGGTTTACAGCTGATACGTCTGCTGGCTTAAGACAAGATGTACTTAGCAAGAAACAGTATCATGTGTAACATTTTTCTCGGTGGACTGAGCTTTAAAATGGATTTAGATGATGTTGGTGAATGTGTCATTTTAAAATGAGCTGCACCAAAGAGGTTGATCTTGACTGTGAAGTGGAGCTTGTTGACCAGGTTGCACCAGGAGAAACAAAGTCGCCTGTCAGGATCTAAACCTGTGTTGAAAAGGTTGCTTATGTCACAGATCCTGTGCATTTCTCTTTGAATCCTTTTGTCTCATTTAGTCTCACTTCTCTTTGCAGCCTTCTGGTCAAGAGGACCCCGAGGAGTTCAGGATACAGGCCAGACTGTAAGCAGATGTTATAGTCTGGTAATCTGTGTAGTAACGAATGGTTGTACTCAATTTGCTCACGTCTCTGGTTCTTTAAAAAGCTTTTAATAGCTACATCTTTAATTTTCTCCCAGCAGGTAGGTGATAGAGTCACTCGTTCATTCTAGTCCCAACCTTTTAACCGTTTTCCAGGTAACTTACCTGTCCAGTAGGAAAGTAGCAAAGTCAGTCAGCACCAAAATCAGAAGCTTGACCGACGTTAACCCTCCTGCTTTGGTTTTTGGCCCCCTTGAATTTGAGAACTCTAAAAGAAGGTAGATCTGGCAACTCCTTGAACTATTGGCATAGAAACCTTTTAGTCTAGATGTAAATATTTATGTTTTGGACCCGTCGAAAGTGATAAAAACAATTATTTATTCACTTTTTTAAAGAAATTCAGTAAAATGATTACTTTCTTTCTGCAACCTCTAGCTGTTCTGTAGGTGTTTTATTATTTAAAAAGTGAATTGTTTTGATGAAAAACTTGTACCTATGACCTTTTAAAACCTGGTGCTTAAGGATTAACATTAATTTCAGCAACATCTAGATGAAATGCAGTGAGCCAGGCATTTAAGTCGTAATGCATGCCTAATAACCTCCTCATCGCACAGTCTCAGATTATGTACTGCTTTTAGGTTTCAGTTGGGTAATCTATTTAAGTTGCCCCTCAAGGACAGCTGTTACTGTAAGCGTTTTGAATTTCCATTAGGACTGAACTTGAGCACAGCCTCAGAGAAATTGTAAAAGGTCTGTTGCTGTAGTGCAGAGGCTAATTGAGTAGATGTTTAATCGTTTCCCTCCACTGCACTTAAAAGTAGTGTCATTTCTTAAAATAACTAACGCTGTTGGTGTTTATGTTTTGCAGACATTGGTTTTGAGGTGCCAGATGCCTTTCTGGTGGGCTATGCTTTGGACTACAATGAGTACTTCAGAGATCTCAGTGTAAGTGTTTCTGCTTTTACTCCACTTACAACTGCATCCTGAGTCATTTCTTCAGCGTATTTTCCATTAAAAATGTTCATTTACAGTGTGCAGTATTATCTTATGCTTTAAAATTGGCAAATTGTTTTCACAGTTCAAACAAAGACACTTTTTTATGTGATTTGCTTATCTTTTCATATTATAGACCTTGATGTTTTAAAAGAAATGGTCACACTAGCTCTTGTGGATGATTTGAGTTCATCACCATTTTTATATTTTCATAATCAACCTGCAGCGTTTTCTTGTTTCATGCTGTGATGGCATTGTCTGTCTGCAGCACTCTGCACAAACATCTACATAGCTTTGGTTTTCACAGAGGTGGTCAGAGTAGAAACATGCACGGGATGAGGTTTTCAATCCTGTTCCCACCCGCTCCCAAAACCCCCCCTACGCATGGACCCCGACAGGTCCTGAGTTTATTGATGCAAATTCTGAAGATTATCTTTTCATTAAATTTATTTTACCACAGCGCAGCACACTCAGACTGTGATTGACAACACACATCCAGGGTCATGTGACCTGCGATACTAGGAAAAGCAGACTGATGCGCACATTGTAGAGATTTAAAAAGAATGGTTTGGTTTTATTTAATTTTATTTATTTTTTGGTTTCTAGGATTCTTAAGTAATTCACAACTTTTTTTTTTTAATTATTGGAATTTTAAATATGCTTATGTTTTAGATAATGTGGATGAAAAACTTAAAGGGCATGAGCATAAAGGTCTATAATGTTCAAAATTAAATTTATAGAACCAACTAACATAATATTAACCAAATATAACTTAAGTTTATGACCAAAAAACAGATTTGCATTTATAAAAACTTCTCAAAACAATAAAGCATCATCCAGTTGTTCAAGCAGAAAAGCATCATCATCTGTTTCGCTCTGTTCAACGCTGCTGTCTGAGTCATTGGGGAAACGTGTGGGAGGCCGGACCTGCTGTGTTTTGGTCTGACTGCCCACTCCCGCCCGATCCTGGTGTGACCCACTGGAAACATTGCCGGTCTGTAGCTCAGAGTTCAGTCCTACTATAAGTCAGCAATGCTTATGCTCTGGAGACGACGCTATGTTGCATAGCATCATAAACCATAGATTTTTCAGAGACTATCCTAAAATGGCCTGAAAAACACATAAAACAAACCAAAATTATGTGCATTAGTGGTAAGAGGCTGCTCAGTACGCGGACAGGATAGTGGACCTCAATTAGACAGAAACACTGCTCTAAATTTAATTTATATAATTACTTTGAAGTAACTTTCATCTGCTCTTTGTCAAACTAAAAATATAATTTATCTACACATTTTAGCTTAAGTTTTTGTTTGTGCTGGCACTATGTAGCCATCGCTAGGGGGCTTCAGGGGCTTCTTTTCGGTTAAACACTCAAACTTCACTTTCTTGCACTGATGCTGATGATGCCAGTCTTTATCTGTAGGAAATCTGTGAACTGGAGGACTGTAGCAGCCTCTGTTTACTGAGGCTGCTGTCACAAGTTTCAGTCCAACACAGTAGAAATGGAGACTGTCTGTCTGCAGTAGAGACATGAAAAATGGCAGAATAAACTGATACTGGAAGGCTGCTGTGCAAGACAAACTTAAATACTTCCATAGGTACTGTAGGTATAGACTAAATCCTTTTTCTGTAACCAGACATAAGAAAAAAAAAGAGATTTCTTCTAGATGCGGCTCCACTTTCTCTGACATGCACTCACTCTTTGAAATGTCAGAAAATATTTCTGCTTAAGCTATTAGTTTCCTGTCATCTGATATGCTTTGTTTCCTTCTCAGCACATCTGCATACTGAATGATCAAGCCAAGGAAAAGTACAAAGTTTGAAAGGCTCAAACCACCGTAGGAGAGATGGGACAGGCTGAAGACGAGGACCACTGTGAAGATCCTTCAAAGCTTTGCTGTGTTTTGAATTTTATTTATTTTTCTACGTGAGAATCCATAAAAAGTGACTTTCAAGAAGAACATTTCTTTTACCTCTTATAGATAAGCGGATAAATTATCTGTATGGAGAATACTTTGGTTGTTAAATTATTTTAGCCGATTTATGGAGTTCAGCTGTTAAACATAGTTTTTTCTCTATTTGATGAATATATTTAGCTTGCTCTGGCTTATTAGTGCACATGTCTCAGGCTTTATATTGAGTGAGCTGTCAGTAGCCTTCAGTTTGCAGATGTTTTTGTTGAATTAAAGATGCTTGCGATACATTTAGGTACAATGTATTATAAGGTTTAATATATTAATTGATGTTTTCATTGAAGACCTGTTTACAGCAATACAAATCCAGTTGAAACCTCAAATCCTGCTTTCAGTTGCACTTTTTCAGCTTTACCAAAATGACGGTTTCACTTCCTGCGTTTATTCTCATTGTTAAAGGGTAAATGCATGGCATTGTAGTGGCTAACGATGGATTTTTTTTACATTTCCTCCCACTTCTCCTAATTCCCACAGCCCAGAAATATTCACGCACCGTTAACTGGTGACTCTAAATCGACCCTGTGCTTGTCTGTCTGTTAAACCTGTGATGACTTGCTGATAGCAGCTGGGATTGGCTCCAATGACCCCACAACCCTGAACTGGATAAAGCCGGTGAAGAAGCTGGATTCCTCAAAATGCACTATCACTACTGATGAAACCTCTTTTTCCAGTTTTGTACAAATGAAATGAACTTTAAAGGGCTGCTACAGACCTGCACTTGGTTTTTAACTAATCCCACTTTTGCAACCACCCTGGATGTTTTCTGTCTGTCACATTTCATGTCTCATTGTGTTCTGTGTCTTTCTGGTTGTTTCCTGTTTTAGACTTTTGCACTTTTTGTTTTAAAGTTTGCATTTTGATCACTTTATGTGCAAACTGTCTGTATTATGTCACTGTGTGAGCATCGATAATGCTTGTTCTCTGGGTCAAAATATCATTTTGTTTTTAATCTCATTTTGTGTCTTGTTTTGGTTATTTTAATGTACTTTGTGTATTTCTCTTTGGTGATAAGTTCTGGCTGTTGTGTCACCTGTAGATCAATACTTCCTGTCTGCTTCTCTGCATTTGATTTTTGCCATTTTCCACTCTTGTCTCTCTGACAATTATAAACCACTTTATTTGACGTGTTTGGTTTGTTCCTGGAAAATCTATATAATGTATGCGAGAAGACCAGTGTTTATCTGAAATTTGCTTGTTATTTATGCTTTACAAGCTGTCAATCCGTCGGTCACGCTCTTAACGAACCAATCAGGAAGGTTTGATCGGGCACTAGGCGAAGTGGGCGGGACGTCCAACCATGATTGGTTGAAAGAGAGTAGGCGAGTCCGTGTCACGACAGCTGATTGGAGCAAAGGAGCTTGTAGCGGCGCATGCGCATAAATCTTGAGGCGCTTTAATCCGACGTCATGTTTCCTATTCTATTTACCTGTAGATGATCCTACTTTAAAGCATAACCGTGTGATTTCTTAAGGATATGATACATTTAATCTCGGCTGTAATTAGTTTAATGAAAATAGATGTAACACGACTAAATATCCACTGTTAATTTTGTTTTTTCTTACACGAACCTGCCGTTTCACCTTGTCAGGTAAAACTCAACTCTACTCCATGAACAGCGGACTTGACATGCTTATCGGTGGTTTACAGAAGTTATCTATTTTATAATAAGTCGGTTGTTGTCATGCACGTAAAAGAGGAGACTATAGCCACGTTAAAGCAGTTTGACATCGGGGAAAAGTTTTCTTATTTACCGGTGCTGCCCAAAGCCTCCGTGCTGATCCCACTGTTCGTGCGGGGCGGGGAGCTGTACACTTTAATGACACTACGTTCAAAAGAGGTAACCTGAAGCGAAGACAAAAGTTGTGAATTAAATTCAGCTCTGTTTTAGCTGCTTTTATTTTCTGTGTGCAGCTGAGGACCAGTGCGGGCGAGGTGTGTTTTCCAGGCGGGAAGAGAGACCCAGAGGACCGCGATGATGTGGCCACAGCCCTGAGGGAGGCACAAGAGGAGATCGGTCTACTACCTGATGATGTTCAGGTTGTCTGTACATTGTTTCCAATCATCAATAAGGTAGATCAATAAATGCACCACCTCTCAGGGCTTCAGCTGCTTTGGATCCATCTTTCCATCCCATCATTTTTCCTTATCAACAGAGAGGCCTGCTGGTGACCCCGGTTGTTGGTTTTATAGAGGAGACATTTAGTCCCACTCCCAACCCAGCTGAGGTCAGTGCTGTGTTCACGGTCCCGCTGGACTTCTTCACCAGCCAGAAGGACCACTACGCTGCTCATGGAGCTGCTGGGACGATAGGACCTCTGCACTCGTTTCATTTCATGGACCCAGAAACGAGAACCCAGTACCACATCTGGGGGCTGACTGCCATGCTGGCGATATTAGTTGCTGCTCTTGCTCTGAGGAAAAAGCCAGAGTTTGATGTTGGTTTTGATTCAGAGGAGCCACTATATTTCTTCCAACAGATTCTGCATGCAAGACTAAGTAAACTGTGATTCCAACCAATGTAATACTATGTTAATGTTTGTAAAGATTACATTTCTACATCTGTTCTACTGTTACACGTCTCCGAGCCTCATACATGACATGAACTGTGAGGAGGGGGGGGATAAAGAATCACCTCAAGACCTTTAGATTTTTATTAATTCATTTAATGTAGCAGCAGGATTACAGATATAAACAGAAGTGTATACAAATGTCCAGACAAAGGCAAAGTACATGTTAATAATAGTTCAGATGTATAACACGCAGGGGATGACCTTTATCCCTACTGCAGGGTATTAAGGCTAGATACTAAAGCTCAAGCTACACAAAACTGATACAACAGAACTGTTTGTAGGATGTGAAATAGAAAGCGAATTCGGGAAAAGTGAGCAAACTGATTACACACAAGATACAGCTCACACTATTGGCAATTAACAGATAATTTATCATGGTCGCCCCTTTTGATCAAGCACTTCACAGCAACAATAATGTTGACAAGCATATCAACACAAGAAAGTTCTCCATAAAAC